>NXGY01000001.1:600000-808395 GCA_002893645.1 Metschnikowia hawaiiana
GCCCTCGAGCTTGGCCAAAAACTTATCGAGCTCGTGCATGTTGTGCATGAATATGTTGTCGCCCAAAATGGCTTCGGAGTTGAAGTCAAGAACAAAGCCACACTTCTGTAGCTTGGACAAACGATTCACGTACGACTTGTAATCCTGGAACTTGCGCTTCAAATACAAAAGCACATGGAAGTCATAGTCAGGGCACACGGCCATGTTGGCAAAATAGTTGAGCATGCCAACATCCCTGCGGGTGTTTTTCTGAAACACTTCCTTGTTTTTGTCATCCATCATGTCCCTGAAAAGGCAGAGGGTTCCCATCATCATGAGGGAGTAGGTGCTAAAATCGGACAACGGGTTGACATAACAGGAGCGAGCCGAAAATAGAGACATTTTTGCCGTGCATTCCGGAGTGTAGAAGTTGATGGACTTGCGGAGCTCACGAATGACCTTACCATAGGTCACGAAGGAACGCTTGGTGAGCGTGTTCAAGGCCAGGCGATTGTAGAAGATCTCGATGGCACTGTTCCAGCCAGGAACGTCGATGGCGTGAGCACCCGAGCCACCAGGAGGCGAGCGGACCACGTCTCCCTTGACCACCGCATCGGAGACGCGCAATAGCAAATTGAGCGACTTGTCGATGAAGTAGTGGAAGTACAAGTCGTAGCGGGTGGCACTGACAAAGACCTCGAGCCAGAAATCGCGGATGTCTGGGTCGGAGACGATGGGCTCGTAGGCCACGGGCACAAACGAGGGTTTCGCGTGGCTGGCGCTGTTCAAGTGTAGGTCGGGGATCTTTCTGTTCTTGATGTCGTCGGGCACGTTCAAGCGCTTGAAGCGCGCACACACGCGGACGCAGTTGGGGAGGCCCTTGACGTCGGGCCCGGTGTGCTTGACGGAATGGTACAGAGCGCCCGAGGACGAGACCGAGCTTGCGGCCGAGGGCGCCTGTGAGGGCGCAGCGAAGGACTGGTCCCACATCAACAGCTTGGCGTCTAGAAGCTGCTCCGCCGGGACATCGGGCTCGGGCTGGCAGAAGTCCTCAAGCAGGATCTGGTGGCCCAAGGCCTCTAGGAACGTGCTCGAGTAGACCAGCGAGCGGATGTTGGTGGGCACCTGTTCCACCATGGGTTTGTGGGGCTGGCCAGGGGGCGCCGCCAGCACCAGCAGGCGCACGGAGGCCTGGGAGACGGAGCCGCGGCCGTGGTGGAAAGCCGCGTCCGGGTGAGGCGGGAAGTCTGGAGCACCCGGGTACGCGCGGGCGGGGCCTTCGTTCGAGTAAGGCGACAGGAGGTCGGAGCCCTTGGGGAAAAGCGAGGGCCCCGGGAACTGCAGCGGCTGGGAGGCGCCGGGATAATGTAGGGCGGGCGCGTTGGCGTCGGGAGCAGGCGGGCCCGCAGGCACGTTCCGTGGACCGCCATGGTCGTCGTAGGGCGGGTACACGGCGGGAGCCAGGGCAGGGGCCGGCATGCGGCCCATGAGCAAGTTTTTGCGGTGGATGTGGTCGAGCTTCTCGGGGGGAAAGTCCAAGTAGCCACAGCGGAGGCGCTTCTTGACACAGTTCAGGCACACGGGCAAGGCCTCGTTGCACTTGATACGGTTGGCCCTGCAGTTGGGGCAGCCGTCCTTGGAGTTTTTGTGGGACCGCCGGCTGCGGCGCTCGCCCTTGGCAGGCACCTTTGGCGGGTCCATTTTCGGCGGGAAGCCGGGCGCCATCAGGGGGTATTTGGCGGCGGGGGGAGGCCGGTCAGCTCAGGAGCCTGGCAGTGAACAGAGGGCACGCGCCCAAGAAAGCGGAGAAGCAGCGCAGAGGGAGGCCGGCGGCAGGCGGAAGGAAACGGGAGCACAGGCAGCGAGCAGACTCCAGCGAAGGCAGGCCGGAGAAGACGGTGGCGGAAGAAGGCGAGTGGTCTGGTAGGGGCGGTGGAGGTGTAGCAGAGGAATTCTGAGAAAAGCTGGCGAGACCCCGTCCTGCATTGGCATGATGCCTGGCCGTTAAGCAAATATCTTTCCGCGCGCCCCAGCGAGCGCGGGTCGCTGCACTGTCCGAACGCTGCGGCACGGCAACACGCGCCTCCTCCCTTGGAATGTTCTTCGGGGGATGCTTTGCTCGCCGGCAGCTCCGCAGCACAAATCCGCCGAGGCGCCGCCCGCCTTTTCTGTGCACAAGGCCAGCGGGGCCGGGCGCCGCAGCCGCCGCCGGAGAAGAGGACCAGGCCCGCGGGCCCTGCACATCGGGCTATTTGGCGGTGAAGCCTCTGGACGGAGGTGCGACCCGCTGCTGCCCTGGCACCAAATTCCTGGCGGGTTTGGTCCGTTGCCCCGTCCTGTGCCTTGCCCTCCGGCGTTACACCCTGGCCGCCGGAGATGTGCGGGCGGCTCCGTCGGGCGTAATGCCGAGCGTGCTTCGGGGCACGGCCGCTGTGTTCTGGGCGCCGCTCCGCTCGGCTCGCTTTCTCGTAACATCTCCCCGTGTTTGGCACCTCCGGGCTGCCGCTCTTTAGGCGGTCGCGCCTCGGTACGCCCAGTAGACACACCCTCTGTTCGGAACGGGACATCTTTATTCTTAGTCGCGCATATCTTCGATGCACTGCGTGCGCATGAGCATGTCGTGCGTGCCTGGTGTCACCTGCAGCGGCTTCCTTTTAGGCGTTGTGGGCGAGCCGACGCTTGCTGGCGCTTTTTTGCGGCCGGGCTCGCTGGGGCGGACGGGTCGGCGCGGCGCGGTGTTTTCACACGGCTTGATCGCGCAAATGCGTGGTGTTTCGGCCGTTCGGCTTTCTCGCTATCTCCCGAGGCCGATCAGCCGGATATCGGGCGAAAAGTCGCCTGTGTGTATGCACTCCGGGACGCACAGAGCCCCCTATGTGCACGCCGCGCTCGCTCAAACCTCACACTTTCCCGGGGGACGCATACAATCTCAATCCATTTTCTTGCATACCATCTAGATTACATACATGCACCTCGCGCCATACAGGTCCACAGCCAACCCTCATACCCGCATGTCGCCATTCTCTTGGGGCACCCTTGCTGGCTGCACGACTACAAGTCATAGTCCGCAGTGAAACCCACCCCCTGCAAGTCCGCCAAGTGCCGCATGGTCGGACGCCCGTGCGGACAGTTCCAGGGCTTCTTGAGCTGCGACAAGTGCTCCACCACCGTTCCCATCACGCTGTGCGTGAGAGCCAGCCCGATCATAATGCTCAGCCGGCATGCTCGCAGCGCAATCATCTTATCGACTTTGGTGCACCGGATCGAGGCAACGCCGGACTCCCTCGTTTGCCCTGCGCCGTCGCCCCCGTACTTGCCCCCATGCTCGTGTAGCTTGTGCACGAGCTCGTGCAAGTCGCTGTCGTCAAAGATGACGTTCTTCAGAACGGGCACTGCGCTCAACTCCACGCGCTGCCCGGGAACCCCGGCCGCCGATTCTTTCACTATGAACCCGTTTTTGCGGAGCTGGTTCTGGTGCTGGAGAATGATCATCTCATCGATGGGCGATAGCTCGAGCGTGCGTGGAATGACCAATGGTTGCGCCCGCAACACTAGCGACAGCATGAGCGTCTCGTAGTTGTAGATCTCATCCAGGGCGTGCTGGTCCACAATGAATATTCGCTTCTTATGCATGACAATAATAAAGCCAAAGTTGAACTGCCCGATGACGCTCATCTCCGTGAAGTCCTGTTTCTTCACTTCCATTAGGCCGCTCAAGTCGTGAAGACACGCCAAATTATCTGCTTCCGCATCTGCAGTCGTGTTTTCAACCCACGGGTCCGTTGGAATGTCAAGGGAAATCGTCTTGCGGAGTGCAAACAAATTCGTCTTCTGTGCTTGCAAGCCCTTTCGACTCCCCTCGTCCTGGGAGCAACTCGCGCTGTCAACTGTATGATTTTCGGTGGTATCCGTTCTTCGCGTGCTCTGCTGTTGTCTTGCATTTTCCTTGTGCTCCGGGTCGTGGGGTGCTTCGATTTCATGGTCCTTTGCGGATTCCACGTGAGTGTTGCTTGTTGCTAGCGCGTCCATGCTTGCCTCTATGTCCCGTGTATCCATGTCATCACCATCATCATCTGCTGCAACAAAGAGTTGGGTTTCCGGGGTGTCATCTATTTCCATGGACGTGCCATTGTGATTTTCGCCACGGGCGTCTGAAGCTTCGCTCGCAACATTCGAATTCCCAATTCCCAACTCGAAGTCTGCCGCTGGGTCAGAACTAGGGGGTAGTTCTGTATCGGAGTCGAGGTCGTCAAAATTGTCTGTTTCCCCTTCTGGACTTGAACTCCCCGCGCCCGTTGGGTTATCGAATGCAGCATGGTCACCATGGTCCTGGGTCATGTCGTCAGCGTCACTGTCGTCGCTTTTTTCAGTTTCTCGAGCCACCTGGGCCCATTTTCTTTCTGAGTTGGCGCAAGAAGAAGCGTTCGCTTTGTTTACACTCGAACCTATAGGATCCGCCTCAATTACTTGCACAAAACTCATAATGTCCACGTCGGACGACGGCGTCTGCGATAACCTCGATCTTGTTAGCACCGTGGGCCTCCTCGACTGGCTGCAATCATCATCAGATGACAGAGCAGCGGCAGGTTCATGCTTCGGCTCCTCCTCTGGCTCACTTGTCCTATCGACGGCTTGCAGCGCACGAGTCTGCAATTCAGTAACAGAGAGAATGCTTGGGTTGGGGTCAGAGTCAGCAGACTCGAATGACTTACCAGAGGACCGCACCTCGTCCTTGGTCCTTGTTTCGGAGTCCTCGACAAACAGCATCGAGCTATGGTCTCCCAAAGTGACCACACCAACATTGCTCTTGGGCACAAAGTTGTGTCTCAGACTGTAGAACGACGTGAGCTCCTCTCTGATAACATCGCACAAGACGTCCTCGCATTGGATCATGACCAGACGCTTGTCGGGAGTGACATTGGCATCGACGAAGGACGTGCCGACCGTCAAGTTCAAGATGAACACGGGCGTCTGGGTGGAGTTGAAAGAGCGGTACACCTCGTTGATGACCTTGGAAAAGCGCTTGTGGGAGACGGGGCGGCGGTTGATGGTCAAAAACTGCCTGTCGGAGGCACTGCGGCCCATGCCAAAGGAGGAGTCGGAGATGTAGCCCGTCACACTGAGATTGAGGTCCATGGGCACGTTTTGCATGCCGAGCTTAAAGCGGGCGTCGATTTTGTCGGCATAAATGTCTAGCGGCACGAGGCCCTTTGTGCCATTGCTGCCGTAGATACTCACAAGCACGTCGAGCGGCGTGGCCTTGAGGCCCTGCGAGCCCATGACCATGGTTTTCTTCCCGGTGCTGGCGCTGATGTTGTAGAAGGTAAAGCGCACATGCGGATAGGCAAGAAGGTAGCCCATCAAGACCGAGAGCGCCCGCGAGTACTCGCGGCGGATGTGGCGCTTGTAGTTCTTCTGGCGCACGGGCATGCCGTTGAAGATGTTTTTGACCAGCACCGTGGTGCCCTTGCGGCCCGTCACCGAGTACTCGTGCGATACAAGCTCGCCCAGGGAGTTGTAGTGCAACAGGGCGGCCCGCGGGAACGTGGCCAGGGAGCACGTCAGCACCAGCACGGTGGCCAACGTGCAGAGCGAGCTCATGGCCTCGCCCCGGAACCCGAGCGTGTCCACCGACGACAAGTCCTCGAAAGTGGTGAGTTTGGAGGTGTGGTGCTTGAGGCATAGCGAGGCGAAGTCCGCGGGGTCGACGCCGTTGCCGTTGTCGGCCACCAGCACCGCGGCCGCCCCGTAGTCGTCAAGCACGATTTCGATTTTGTCGCTGTGGGCGTCGATGGCGTTGTCCACCAACTCTTTGATGATGGACGTGAGATCGATGATCACCTGACCCGAGGTGATTTTGGAGGCGTCCGAGCTGCTGATGTGCTGGATCGGCATGTTTGGCGCTGGCTCCGGGTGTTTTTTTTTCCGTGCCGTGTGGCGTTTGGGCGTGGTTGAAACCTGGCGGCAGTACTATGTTCTTTGGCAGGGCCGGCTGGGTCTGCGTGTCTGACGATGGGCCGCTGGAGCGCTCGGTGCAACTTGTCGTGGTCCACAGGCGGCAGTGGCAGTGGCAGTGTGTCTATGGCGCGGTGGCTCGTAAAGAAGTGAGGCAGGACGGGCTGTGGCGGAAAGTCCAGAAGACGGCCGGATATCGGGTGGTTGGCCTGAGATGCTGGAGCTGATGACGCGTTCGGGCCGCGCGTGGGCCGTGTGCATTGTGGGGGCAGAGCGGCTGGACCGAGCGACGTGCCAGATCCAAGCGGAGGCACGGGGCATGCCCGATCCAGCGGGTCTGGCTGATGCACACGTGGCGATGCCACGGCTCTGAAACAAGCCTGAAACAAGCCTGAATCGCCGCTGAATCGCCGCTGAAACGCCCTCCACCATATAAATACCCCGGGCCCCGCCCTCGAAAGAGCTCTCCCGCAGCCTGCCCTCGCTCGCAGCCACTGGCGCACCTGCCCTATACGGCGCGCACCGCCCTACCCCATGTTTGACCACTAGCTCTGCGACGCCTTGCCCCGAGCTTGTGACCACCTGGCCAAGCTTGTTCCATCCATCGAGCAGCCCGTCAGCAAAGAGCTCTTGTGCGGGCGTTTCTCCGGGCCGAATGCCTTCCACAGATCCCCTCACCTTGGAGAATGTTCTCCTCCAGCTCCAGGAGTTCTTGATCATCTGGCTCACCCAGATCCTCGCCTATAATCGCATCTACCCGCCGGAGATTTTCCAGCAACGGTCATATTTGGACGTCATCGTCCAGGACAGCAGGGCGCCGCCGCTCCAAGACTATCTCTCGGCTTTTGCCGAGCAGATGATGACGGTCTTGATCCAGAAAGAGGGCAGTGGCCATGTCCACGAGGTCGTGGTGCTTCTTTACAACGAAACTACCCTACACGTGAAGAAACGCTACGTGATCAACTTCAGCCAGTTTGTGGGTCTTGCTCGCGAGTTGTCGTCCTTGGACTTCCTCCGCAAAAAAGCCGAAGTCCACCTGGCTAAACTCGACGTCCCTGACCTCACTTGGAACAATCTTTACACGCACCTACGAAGCCTTATGTTTTTCCACGTGGAGGAGCTCAAGAGAACCCAGGAATCCAGTGAGAATGATTTGTTCTTCAAGTTTCTATTGAATGTGGATGGCGCAGTCGATCTATCCTCGGAATGTGCCCAGTGGGTCAAGTTGACGTCGCTCCCTGATACCAGGCGAACCAAACTCGTGCCTATTGGCGAAGTGTCTCTTGGATTTTTCTGCTTCGACGTCCATAATGAGTATATCATCTAGCTTGACCCAATAACTACATCCCTTCGTGGGAGGGGAGCCATTGGGGGCAAATTTGCGGCATAAATCAAGAATTGCTCATTTTTGGGCCGCACCATATTACTCTAGAGTATAGTTTTTATTGCCTCTTGAGTACAACTTACAGAATGCTCCCACAAATGATAACAGTGGTGAAAGACGTTTCTGGCCTGAGGTAACGTATACGCAATTTCTTGACGATACAGGTCTTCTGCCAGCCCTAAAGAAGAAGCATGTTTCTCCCACTTCAAATTGCCTCTTTTTAACAAGCAAGCTTGTTAATGTATATCCCGAGTTAGCAGCAGCGTGGAGAATGTTGTTTTTGCTACATTGCAAGGATTAGCCGGCATCAAACGTTGATATTCACGAATCAGAACTCAACAAGCTACATCGATGACCTGAAAAGAGTCGCTGTAAAGAATATATATTGTGTGTTCTGCCGGGCCTTGTGGTGTCCCTGATAGTTCTACCTGTCTAGCATTTTGATCATCGGATCTGACGGTCCATGTACCTGTTCTGTTGGTCAACACCTATTATGTACATATGCAGTTATTTGAGGAAAGAGCCGAGATGTAGCCGCAGAAAGCTGGTTATGCGAGTGGATGATTCACGTTCCCTGTTCAAAGCCCACAAGACACGCGGAACTTCATTAACACTTTGCCGGCGGTGTTGTGGGGCAATCCGAAAAGCAATCCGGCTTTTATGCATTGTTTAAACTCTGTTGTGGAGCCCCATCCAGTTCTTCAAGTTTTCATACATGAAGTAACTGATAGAGACTGCAGGAGCCACCTTGGCAATATTGGGGACCAAACCCTTGAATAAGCCCGGAGCACCCTCTCGTTGGATGGTCTTGACAAAAACGTCCTTGAAACCGTCATACTTGTATGGATGCGCGTAGGTGCCTTGAGCCTGCAATCTTGTTCTCAAAAGATTGAGAGGGTATACCATGGTGGCACCAAAAGTGCCGGAAAGTGCCCCTAGACTGAGAATGATGTAGTTGGGCAATTTCACTTCGTCCTCGGGGATGGACAACTTGGTGGCCTGCCTCTTTATAAGCCAATTTTTGATGGTGCTGAACGTGCCGAGGTCCAAGGCGGCGTACGGGAAAATACCGCTGGTACCCACAAGGATTCCCTTGTAGAACGCACGCATACCTCCCTCCTGAAACATGTTCCGGGCCGTCTTCATCAAAAGCTCGTTGCCCTTGACTTGCAGGTCGAGGTTGGAGCACTGCACACGGAACTTCAAGGTGTCCAAAGGATACACAGCAAACTGGGATACAACACCTCCGATACCACCGGCCAAGTATGTGGACACACGTGATAGGTCTTTTGTGTCCGAGACACCCTCGATGGTGGCAAGCGATCTCTTGGCAGCCTCGAAGGAGCCGAACTTCATGGCGGACTCCGGAAACACCTTGAGCACATTGAGCCCATTTCCGACGTAGAAAGCCCGCAAGCCGCCCTGGATGTAAAGTGTACGTGCAGCCTGGATGATGGGCGACCGGATGGTCCGCGGGTGGGCCACGGCCTCGGCCGCCAGCGCCGGCTTGGCCTGCTGCAACGCCAGGCGGGCCTCCTCCATGACGTGGCGCGAGGTGCCGGACGCCACCTCCTTCATGATCTGCTCCTTGGAGCGGATTGCCGTGGACGACAAGTCCGTGCGGGCAATGAGAAACACCTTGATCCGGTCGAAGGGCGCCGTGCACGTCCGGGAGACAACGCCCGAGAGCCCGCCCGCGAGGAAGAAGCCAAAGCCACTGAGAAACTGGTTGATCAACGTCACGTCTCCGTCGGACGAAAGATCCAACTCCTCCGCAATGTACGAGAACGCGGTCTTGATTCTCGAGCCGTGCAAGCGAGGCATCAAGAGCAAGAAGTCGCGGAACTCCTCGTAGGTGATGTAGCCGAGGTTGTTGTGGTCGATCTGCTTGAAGACTCGGTCCACCAGGTCCTCGGACGGACTCAAGTTCAACGTCTTCTTCAAGTAGTGGATGAAGTCGGCCTTGGTCAACCTGCCGTCGTTGTTCTGGTCCATCTTGTTGAAGCCCTTGAGGATCTGGTCGTCGGTGGTTTTAAGGTAGAGCTTGAAGTCGTTGAAATCAATCACCTTGTCCTTGTTGGAGTCGAACGATGAGAAGATCTGCTCGACCAACGCCGGGTTGGCGGCCACGGGGTGGTTGAGCGACTTGATGGCCTTCTTGAAGTCTTTCAATGTGATTTCGCCATTGTTCTCGATATCTAGTTGGTGGAAAAGGCGGTGGTAGTCGTGTGCCAGCGACGTGGGCTGCTCTTCGCTGGCCGCTTTGTCTGTGGTGATGGTCATCCGCTGGGGTTGTTGCCGAGGGGCTTGGTTGCTGGGAGAAGTGGGTGCGAATTGCCGCCGAGGTGTGTGGCTCTGTCCCAATGGTAGGAAGGGGTGTCAAGCAAGCGGGAAGGTGGTGTGGTGGGCCTGGCTTGTCAGGCTGTTGCTGTCTTTTTTCAGTGTGGAGTAAGCGCTCTTTTGTGGAATGCCATTTGTCGATGCGCGGTCACGTGACTTGCTACGGGTTACCTCCGGGACACTCTGTCTATTGCTCTGTTGCGGGGTGGCCACCGGTTCTCTAGAAACTTATTGTTTTCTCGTGCGTGTGCCGCTTGTGCATGGGTGTGTGCCCCTTGCTGATCCCAGAACATTCTGCGGATCTCGATATCTGCGTGAGTCGCATGGACTCCACTGGCCCTGCGTCCCGATGACGCCTGCCGTCGATGCCCCTATGCTAGTGAGAAGATGTCTTCGGACACGTTGCCCAAAAGTTCCTTGATTTTCACAAAAATTGTGTCCAACTCTTCTGTGATGGTCGATGTCACCAAGAGGTATGAGTAGAGCAAGACATAGTCCTCGTTGGTCAATTTGATTTCGGACGCGACTGACTTCGACCGGAACTCGGAAAGCTTGAGAAGCAATCGGTCTTTGGCATGCTCCGTAGAGGCTGGTTTTGTGGGCAACGGAAACCCAAGCGCTAGCGCACTCGCAACCATGTAGAACGTAAGGAATATGCGCTGCTCCAACTCCTCTCTTTCACTCTCGATGGACTTCAACACAAACTCCTCGTTGGGGACGAGCGTAGGGTCGACCTCGATCATCAACTGGAGATTCAGATATGCATCCAATATCGACGACGTGCTCTTCAATAGCTTCTCGTAAATCTCCGTGGGAAATCTGCCTTTCAAGCGAAACTCCAATGGCGCCTGCTTACAGAGCGTTTGGCACTCTATGAGTAGATCTCGAGTCTCGCTATAATCTTTGATGCCAATGAGCCGAGACCCGTCCTGTGAGTTTGTGTAGTCCATGGGATCGCTGTTCCAGACAACGCCCATCCGAAGCCACAATATCGTAAGTCCTGACTTCAATCTTGAGCGTGCACTGTTGGGCAAGAACACATTTGCAACCGTCAAAGCCCACATGATTCCAATCGAGACCGCGATAAATCTGTGTATGGCAATAGTTCCGACTATCGGTCTATCCCCGCCCTCTTTGCCATCTTCTGAATCATTCAGAATCATACTGAAAGAGTACAAGGCGGTCAAATTGTATGCAAGCAAAATGAAGCGCCCGTATGCGTTGTTGCTTTTCCAGTAGACAATGATGTAGAAGCACGGCAACGAAAGGAGAAACCCTGTTGTGGCCAATACAATTGCGTTGGCATCGGATATATACCATGCGACGTATGCGGTCACCACACCCAAAAATGTCCCGATGAATCTCCATTTCACAGTCATGTTTGTTGCACCAAGGGATTTACTCATCATAATGCAGTAGACCGCCAAAGCCCACTCAAGCCGGAAGTCAATAAAGTACTGCTTAGTCTGCGGGAGAAAAGCAAAGACTGAGATACAAAAAGCGCCCACGCCGACACGAATGCCTACCTGAATGTCGGTGCGCCGGAAGAGACTCAACCCTTTCCAAAGCTTGAGACGAAAGCTTTCGTGGGTCTTTGTTTTGTAATTTGCAATCTGGTCAATGTAAGTGTTAGGTTTAAGCTGGAGCTTGAGTTCGTGCAAAGCATCCACGAAACTTCCCTCGAGCTTTTTTCTCCGCTTATTGGGTCGCTCTGGCGTCTGTTTCCAAAACTTCAACCAGTTCCACGACCTAGGATACGTTTTCGCAACTACCTCGTACTCCTCCGTGATCTGCAAGAACTGAATCAACTGACGGCCATAAAGGGCCATCAAAGAGGTGAAGTTCCCGCAGCATGCGGTGACCTCCTCCTGATCGGTCTTGAAACTGAAGGAATTCGTCTCGAAGATCTTCTGTGAGTATAGCTTGTCGAAAGACTGCATTTGCTTCTGTTCGAAAAGGTCGATTGCTGCTTTCAAAGACAGCTGATAGTTGGACGACTTGACGAAGAAGCTCTGGTTGACGTCATTGACAAACGACTTTTCGAATGGCACCTCGGCGAGCACGTCTTTGATGGTGAACACAAACGACTTCACCGAGGGCGCCAAGTAGTAGACGAACAAGTCAAAAAGCTGAGTGGAGTATACGGCATGATAGTCGACATCGGCACCATCGGAAGCGTGCTGACCATGCTCTTGGAAGCTCAAGGAGCCCAAGTTTTCTATTGATTCGGACACCGTCTCAAGACGCGCCAAGTCACGGCTGGAGGCGCTTCTCGAGTCCAGGCTGTCGTCTGCCTCACGCGGCACACCAAGGTGAGAGTTGGCGTTGCTGGAGGTGTTGTTCTCAGTATCGCCGTTGGGATTGCTGCTGCCGTTGCTGTTGTCACGGAGGACCTGCCACTGCATCTCACACGAGGACCGCAAGGCATGGAGGTGCTCCATCAAAGAGCCCGTGGCATCCACGATGTCACAGTAAGAAGCATACTCGGCCTCCCTTCCGTGGAGACAGAGCTCGTAGCGGGCCTCCTCCAAGTTCTTGTGCAACTCGTTGGACTTGGCACGGAGCAGCGCAAACACGGCGCCGTCCTTGGCAGAGATCTTGTCGCCGTGGAGAAAGCGGTGGGTCACCAAGGACACGAGCGACGACATGATGTTGAAGGAATCGTTGAGCGAGTGGCGCAACTGGTGCACCGCACTGCGGGGCCAGAGCACGTAGCACATGACCGCCGACACCATGGCACCAATGAGCACCACGCGCGAGGTGGAGAGCAAACGGCCCATGGGGATGGTGCCCGAGTTGAGGGCGCCCTCCTTGACGATACACGTGACAAGGGATATGGAGGCAAGCGAACAGGCCGTGTTGAAGGTGTCCTTGTTGACCTTCTGCTTCATGAACGCTATGATGCCGAGCCCCACGGACGACACCACTAGGTCGATGGTGTAGGAGATCTCGTCCTTGCCCACGTTGAAGAAGAGGCTGGACACCGACCGGCACACAAAAGAGAGGGAGAAGGTGAACAGGAGCGAGAGGAGCACAAACAAGAGCAGCTGGTGCATGGAGCCCTTCGTGCGGGCCGGGTGGAAGTACACGGCCGATGTGGCGGCCACGTGCTTGGAGTCGGTGTTGCCCAAAAACGCATTGAAGGGCGTGTAGTACACCCCCAAGGAGGCCACCAAGTAGGCCACCGCACACTTGACCACATTGCGGGCCATGGGGTTGTGCCAGAGCTGGAGCACACGGTGCCACGTGTCACGGGCGCCCGTGTGCCAGTCGGCCGGCGGCGCCGTGCTGTGGAGCGAGGACGCCAGGTCGGAGTCGAGGATGGTGCTGTCGTTGAAACTCTCGAATTCGGCGTTGAAGAACGAGTCGCTGCGCGAGACTTTTTTGCCCGAGTGCGCCAAGATCACCGAGCTCTGCTTGGCCAAGTGCCGTAGGCGGCCGAGCAGCGAGCTGCTGCGGTCCTTGTTGAGGAGCCGAGTGGTCTCATTGGGAGGATTGGACATGTGGGGGAGTCACTGGCCCAGGGCTGCGATCTAGACGGTGGCTGCGGCGGTCACGTGCGCTTTATCGCTCGGCTACGGGTGTAGGGCACGCGGCTGACATGACGACTGGCGGGTCGTTTGCTTGTTGCTTGTAGCTCGCCTGTCGTTCTTGTCGTTGGCTTGTCCTTTGGTCGTGCATCGCCTCTACAATCCAGGCTTGTCCACATTCATTATTCGTTTGTATTACAATTAACCGTTTCCATCGTTAGCGCCCAGCCCTCTGCTCGCCGCGAGCAGAAGACCAAGAAGTCGGGCCATTAGTATTAAGTCTTCTTGGTTCCGTATCTCGTTCTCAATTCTTCTCGTCTCCAAATCCAATGATGTCCTTGAACAACTGTGCGCATGGCACAGAAGCTCCAAGCTTGGCACACAACAAATACACTCCGCTCAACTTCCGGTGCAATGAGTAGGTCTCCTCCGGAGGTGGCGACAATCTCTCGTTCAACATCAACCCGATGTTGTCACGCACCCTTTCGGTGATGGTTTGGTTGGCGAAGCTGAAGAGCTTGGACTGCTCGTTAGGAACGAAGGCCTCTCCAAGAACCATCACAGAGTCCACGTGGGCCTTCACCATTTGGGGTGACTCCAAGCCAGTCAAGTATCCCAATTCCTTGGAGTAGCTTTCCACTGCCTTGCGGTCCCCGCGCACAGCAGCACGTAAGACTTCCACGTAGTTGTCCACGAAGCTGTCATCGAAATCACGGGAGGCACCAAAGTCAAGAAGTTCGATCTTTTTTGTTTCGTTGTTGTACAAGAAATTGGCCCAGTTAGGGTCGGTCTGCATGAACTTGAATTGCTTCAATTCCTTGAGGCAAAGACGCATGATGTTTGTGGCAATCCAGTTCTTCGTTTCCTGGTCCCAGTCACCCTTGACAATCTCGGTACCCTTCATTTTCTCCATGGTCAACACATGCTCACCGCACATGTTGTGGATGACACGAGGAACCTCGAATACGGGGTCGTCTTTCAATAATTCACGGAAACGGACCAAGTTTTGGGCCTCGCGAATGTAGTCACATTCCCACTTGAGCTCCACACGGGCATTGGCAATGGTCTTATCTAGGAAAAGTCCAGGGGGCAAGATGGACAGCGCAGTCAAAAGCAAAAGAAGGTTGTTCAAGTCGGAATCAATAGAGTCGGCGACACCTGGGTACTGAACCTTCACCACCACAGGGGTCAAGTTCTCGGTAACAGCGTCATGCACCTGTCCAATAGATGCGGCAGCGAATGGCACATCCTGGAAGGATGCATAGTTGCGCTTACGCCACTCCAGGCCCAACTCGGCCGACATTACCTTTTCCAATTGAGCAAGAGGCATGTAGTGGGCCAGATTCTGCACACGCAACAAAATCTGTTGGATTTCTTCGGGCAAGATAGACAGGTCTTGGAATGAAAGCATCTGGCCAACCTTCAAAGCAGCACCACGCATCTGCGAGAACTTCTTTGCCATACGCTCGATGTTGGAGGGACTAAGGAGCAAACTCTTCATGGAAAGGTTGTCCTTGTTACCCAGAGCAATGTGCTTGATACCGTGGGAAGCGGCACTCAAACCCATGCCCGCAGCCAAAGAGCCGTAGTGGAATATTCTGGCTAAACGCGTGGTAGGCACCAGGCTCTGTGACATGACAAATTGTGGGCTGTCTTTCAAGCCAATCATCTTAGGCTTCAACTTGGCCTTGGACTTCTTCTTCTTGTGCTTGACGGGAGCTTCCACAAACACTGTGGATTTGGTGGAGTAGTATCTGGTCTGTGAAAAAGTGGAGTAAGATCTAGTCTGCGAGGTGGCACCCAGGGATGGTCTTTGTTGAGATGATCTTGGGGATCTCTTCATGTCTGCTATGCTGTGGAGCGAGTCCCACATCTTGACGTTGGGGTCAAGGTTATCGATTTGCTTTCGGATGAAAGAGCTGTTGTACCAAGCCAGGGCATCGGCTTGTACGATTTGAAGCGAGGAGCGAGCGACGTTTGCTGCAGAGGCAGAAACAACTGCAGCCTCGTATAGAGATCTGCCGAGAGACATGACGGTCAAAATTTGCTTAGTCGAAACGACAGAAGAAAAAACAGTAACTGGGCGGAGTATACCTGAAAGCGAAAGGCGAAGAAATTCGCACAGGCGGAAGCAGGTGACAGGTCAAAAAAAAAAAAAAAAAAAAAAAAAAAAAAAAAAAAAAAAAAAAAAAAAAAAAAAAAAAAAAAAAAAAAAAAAAAAAAAAAAAAAAAAAAAAAAAAAAAAAAAAAAAAAAAAAAAAAAAAAAAAAAAAAAAAAAAAAAAAAAAAAAAAAAAAAAAAAAAAAAAAAAAAAAAAAAAAAAAAAAAAAAAAAAAAAAAAAAAAAAAAAAAAAAAAAAAAAAAAAAAAAAAAAAAAAAAAAAAAAAAAAAAAAAAAAAAAAAAAAAAAAAAAAAAAAAAAAAAAAAAAAAAAAAAAAAAAAAAAAAAAAAAAAAAAAAAAAAAAAAAAAAAAAAAAAAAAAAAAAAAAAAAAAAAAAAAAAAAAAAAAAAAAAAAAAAAAAAAAAAAAAAAAAAAAAAAAAAAAAAAAAAAAAAAAAAAAAAAAAAAAAAAAAAAAAAAAAAAAAAAAAAAAAAAAAAAAAAAAAAAAAAAAAAAAAAAAAAAAAAAAAAAAAAAAAAAAAAAAAAAAAAAAAAAAAAAAAAAAAAAAAAAAAAAAAAAAAAAAAAAAAAAAAAAAAAAAAAAAAAAAAAAAAAAAAAAAAAAAAAAAAAAAAAAAAAAAAAAAAAAAAAAAAAAAAAAAAAAAAAAAAATAAGAAAAAGAACGCGCGCTGCTCTCAATGGAGAAATTGGGGTTCCATGCGATACGAGTCTGCTAGGCCGGCTAAGCGCGCCAGCACCAGCCATCCACCTGTGGAGTTCCGCTGGACGTATTGAAAACAGCGACATTTTACCGCTTGCTCCCCAAAAAAAACCCTTGGGAAAGCATGATCATTTTGCTGATCTCAAAAGGTACACAACCCGTGCAAGAATGCCATAAAGTGTCTCTCTTCGGTCTGTGCCAGCTTTAGATCTGGACGCTTCGGCAGGAGGATGTTTTGGCGCGCATCACTGCAGCTTACAGCTTAGCGTGTGTGTTGGTCAGGGCAGACGCCCGATGTTCTAGGGGAATAGATATCAATGAGTCAGGCCCTAGGTATGCCCCAGGCAGCAGTTTGCGTACCTTGTTTTGGTCGTTTGGATAAAAATGGAGTCTGTGTTTTGCTGTGTCTCTTCTTCTTTCGTAAAGGCAGTGTACGACTAGGAGTATGAGGGCCCTCGGCTTCACCCGATCAGGGCTTAGCGGCAGCAGCCATCGAGCTTGGCTGCAACATGCCAGGTGACCCGCAATTCTGGCAGCAAATGAGCGTGGCGGGCCGATTTCAGTGGGCGCGCCCAGGCCTAGGCCGTGAGATCGCGCTAGGTGCCCTCTCGGCCACAGTCCTAGACGCCGTTCTCCTCCGCTGCCTCGTGTAGGGCAGCTCAAAGTGGCACTGCGTCGTCCGTAAAGTCTCCTTGGTGTTCTGGGCAGCAAGTGTAGGTTTGCTGTCGTGGCGACTTCTTGCTTCGTGCACTGCCCGTGTTATGAACGTGTGTTCTGGGGTAGACGAATCGGGGTATGTGATTGGGCCACGTGATGCCCGCCTCTAGAGCAATTGCAGATAGGTGTGGGGGCGGTTGGAAAGCAAGTCTGGGCTTTCGGGCCACGGACACACGGAACCCGTCGTTTAGCCGGCCTGCATGGTGCCGATGAATCCGGCTGCAATAGAAAGCAATGGTATGGGGCAATGGGTTGACAGGTGGTGATTTGATGCGTTTTGTCTGGTGCCCTCGGAAGCTTTGATAAGCTGTGTATAAGCACATACTGTATTTCTTTCAGGGGTCACTTGCCTTTCTTGACTCGCTTCTTGTCCATGACTCCCAAACTGCCTTGGCTATTGCGCATCTAATCACAAGCCAAGACATCAAGGGATCATGGGTCTTTTTTCGGATTCTCGCCACCTCTCATTCTTCCTCTTCCTTGTCCTGACTTCTCATTTAACAGAGTAGCTGCGATCTCGACAATAACAGCCCGCCTTGTTTCAGCAAGGAGGTTGCCCCACAACCCAAGAATATCTTATCTCAGGTCATACTCTGACCTCCGCTACCCTTACTTGCTCACGAAGGTGAGCACTGTGCTCTTGGAAGCACGAGTATATGTGGCATGTCTGGCGTTGAAGTAGCTTTCTTGGGATCTCGTAAAGATGATAAAGATAATCGTCCATTCTTCGCTGAAAGCACACACGCTTCCATGAAGTCTCTCTTGACCTTGCACCTGCCGTCATTAACCAATGCGTCAAGACCCAGGTGTTCAAGGTCTGTCTCTTTCAAGTGGCACACGTCCTCAAAATGTGCCAATAGAAATAAGACAACATTCATTGCAATCTCGATCGAACAGGGTCACCTGATACCGCTGGAAACCGAGTCTTTCTCGCGTCCCATGCTTGCTAACGACAAATTCCGCAAGATTGTTTCTTGGGTTCTGCCGAGTGTCTCTTTTCTTGGTGAGTAAATAGATGCCCATATCAAACCCTTTTGCAAATCAGAATCATGTGGGTTCTGATGATAGATCATCAAAAGAACAAATGATTTGCTATTGGGTTCTTCCAATTTACATCTTCTTGAACAACTTGATTCTGGGATTCTTGTAGGAACCCAATTTCCGTTTTTAAAGTGCATTGTCTAAATTTTGAGCTCGCAGTCTGCCGGAGTGGTTTTCTTCTCTTCAGCTGCTATACGGATTTGGTAGTGGCTGCAGATTGAGGCTGTTTCACATATTCACCTTCTCCGAAACTATAAATTGAAGCAGAAATCCTTCTTGTGGAGTGAGGCTCATGTATTGGCATATCCAATCTTTTTATTCGTTCAGACACGCTTGAAACCCCCTGTTGGATATATTTGCTCCCAGCTGAAAAAATCCTTCTAGCAATTAGAGTCCGGGCTTCACGACCAAATGAGAGCCAGTTGCAGCCGAGTATCTAGAGCATCTTCGACTGCTTTGTCACACACGAAAAGTAGAATAATGGTGGCAAAAGTCGAGAGCTTGTCAAAAGAAAAGGAAAACATATGAGAGGCAATTCACCCTTCATTACTGTGGTCATAGATACAAACTCAGAGACGCTGTCACACTATTGGAGGCAAGGCGGTGCGAAAGCTGCGAAAATGGGAAAAATGAGAAAAGGAGGAATTGCGGATACCAGAGTGCAGTAGACAGTGCGAGGAAACAAAGTCTAGAAATGTCGCGATGACTTGCAAAACATCGCACACCACACTTCCTCCAAGATGGGCAGCAAAGAAGAGAAGAAAAAGTTCAAGAAACAGAAATTGCAGGAATCTGAAGCTGGAGAGCTGGACGATCTTGCCCTCACAACCAGCGCCTCTGGCGATGCAGAGTTTTCCCTCGACCAGCGGTACAAAACCACCGCCCAGAGCGCCCAAAGGTTGGAGAGCGGCGTCAACAACCCCTTCACCGGCCGTCCATTCACCCAAAAGTACGTGGACATCTTGAGAACAAGAAGAGATTTGCCTGTGCATGCGCAAAGAGATGAATTCTTGAAGATTTTCCAGTCCACGCAAATCATGGTGTTTGTTGGTGAGACCGGTTCGGGTAAAACTACCCAGATCCCTCAATTTGTGCTCTACGACGACATGCCCCACTTGAACGGCATGCAAGTGGCATGTACTCAGCCTAGAAGAGTTGCTGCCATGTCTGTTGCCAAGAGAGTTGCTGATGAGATGGACGTGGAGTTGGGAGAAGAAGTTGGTTACTCGATTCGTTTTGAGAACAAGACCTCCCCTAAGACTGTGCTTAAGTACATGACTGATGGTATGTTGTTGCGTGAGGCCATGGAGGACCACACCTTGGCCAAATACTCCTGTATTATTTTGGATGAGGCGCACGAGAGAACCTTGGCCACCGACATTCTTATGGGTTTGCTCAAGCAAATCACTGTTAGAAGACCGGACTTGAAAATCATCATCATGTCCGCCACCTTGGATGCTGAAAAGTTCCAGAACTACTTCAACGACGCTCCTCTCCTCGCTGTGCCTGGTCGTACCCACCCGGTCGAGATCTACTACACTCCAGAATATCAAAAAGATTACTTGGACGCCGCCATCCGCACGGTGTTGCAAATCCACGCCACCGAAGATGAGGGTGATGTTCTTTTGTTCCTCACTGGTGAAGAGGAGATTGAGGATGCTTGTCGTAAGATCCAACTAGAGGGTGACGAGTTGATCCGTGAGCAAGGGTGCGGGCCTTTGAAAGTGTACCCATTGTACGGTTCCTTGCCACCAAACCAGCAGCAGAAGATCTTCGAGCCGCGTCCAGAGAACCACAAGCCCAATGGCAGACCAGGCAGAAAGGTCATTGTCTCCACAAACATCGCCGAAACTTCCTTGACTATTGATGGTATTGTTTATGTTGTGGACCCGGGATTCTCCAAGCAAAAGGTTTACAACCCAAGAATCAGAGTCGAGTCTTTGTTGGTGTCTCCTATCTCGAAGGCATCCGCGCAGCAAAGAGCTGGTAGAGCTGGTCGTACCCGCCCAGGTAAGTGCTTCCGTCTTTACACCGAGGAGGCATTCAAGAAGGAACTCATCGAGCAGTCATACCCGGAGATCTTGAGAAGCAACTTGGCCTCCACTGTTTTGGAATTGAAGAAGCTTGGTGTCGATGACTTGGTGCACTTTGATTTTATGGACCCACCTGCCCCAGAGACCATGATGAGAGCGCTTGAGGAATTGAATTACTTGAAGTGTCTCAGTGATGAGGGTGACTTGACAGCTTTGGGCCGTCTTGCGTCGATTTTCCCATTGGACCCAATGTTAGCGGTAATGTTGATCAGCTCGCCAAACTTCAACTGTTCGGAGGAAATTCTCACGATTGTGGCGCTCTTGTCTGTGCCTAACGTTTTTGTTCGTCCTGCTGCCGCCCGCAAAAGAGCAGACGAGATTAAGATGACCTTCGCACATCCTGATGGAGACCACTTGACGTTACTTAACGTTTACGAGGGATTCAACTCGGATGACGCCTACAATGTTGGATTGCACCAGTGGTGTAGAGACAACTTCTTGTCATACCGTTCGTTGCTCTCGGCCAAGAACGTGCGTTCGCAATTGGGCCGTATCATGGAGAGAAACAATGTTGAGCTCAACAGTACCGACTTTGAGAACCCAAGATACTGGGACAACATCCGGAAGGCATTGACGGCCGGATTCTTCATGCAAGTAGCCAAGAAAAAGAGCGGAAACAAGGGATTCTTGACCATCAAAGATAACCAGGATGTTTTGGTGCATCCGCTGACGGTGTTGGCCAAGGAGGACGAATGGGTGATTTACAACGAGTTTGTATTGACATCCAAGAACTACATCCGTACCGTGACCAACGTCAGACCTGAGTGGTTGGTTGAGTTGGCGCCTAAGTACTACAACTTGGACCACTTCACCAAGGGAGACGTGAAGCTCTCTTTGGAAAGAGTGATTTCGAGAGTGGAGACCATGAAGAAGATCCAGAAATAGGCGGCTCGTGTGACCAAGGGTGCGTGATGAGTCGTGATAGAGAGTCGGCAGATAGGCCGCGACCCGCCAAGATATGGTTTGCGCCGAGGTCTGTGACAACAGCAGCTCAGAGGTGAGGGTTTGTAGAAACCCGGCCTCTCATAATTCCAGCCGGTGGCAGGCGCCAGATCGCAGACTGCACCGGGCGAGCCGCGTGGGGCTGACCGCGAGAAGCGCGCCGACTTATCAGCCTGCAAATAGAAACAAATACAGGCACAAGACAGTGGATGGACAGTAGAAGAGGCAGAGGGGAAGTAGGACCCATGAGAATCGCATGTGCCGAGGGTGCAAGCACGAAACCGACCAAGAGGCCACAAAGCCGGAGTGAAACACGGAGAAGACCGCAGTGTGACTCCACAACACGAAAGAAGAATGTGACTCCAGATAACGAAAACCTGTACACCACCCATCGGGCCACACAATCCAGTCCCCCACTCACACCACGCCCACAACGCTCACACCACGCACTCACAACGCTCTCACAACGCTCTTACAGCGCTCTCACAACGCTCTCACAACGCCACAACAACCACGCCACGGAAGCAAAATAAAATCGCAACACCGGCAAAACACACATCCAGCCCAGCACTGCCCCACGCCCGGCCACGGCACGTAGCAGGCGTCTGCAAAGCCGTCGTTTTGCCGGCGACTGGGCTGCAACCTCTCGCCCCAGAAGTGCGGCGGGTGCCTTGCGCGGTGCAGGTGCGCCTGCACACAGGGCCTCGTCAAGTCCCACTCTCACCTCAACTCCACCTCCAACACGTCTCATCTTCGAAACAACCCGTTCTTTTTTTTGTGCCCACGCCTGTGTTCATTGTCCCGCGGCCCCGATCTCCCCTCTGAATTTTCGGTTCCCCCTGGCTGCTTTTGACCCCTGGCTGTTCTCGACCCCGAAGTTCTTCCGACCCCTGCCTGTCTCCGACCTCCGGCCCTCCGCTCCTTTTCTACCCCTTACCCTCGCATTTACCATGGGTGTTCTTGTGTCTCGCTTGTTCAAAAACAGAGAGATGAGAATCTTGATGTTGGGTCTTGACAACGCCGGCAAGACCACGATCTTGTACAAGTTGAAACTCGGCAAAACGTCCAAGACCGTGCCCACCGTCGGGTTCAACGTGGAGACCGTCAAGCACAAAAACGTGTCCTTTGCCGTTTGGGATTGTGGTGGACAAGAAAGAATCCGCCCCTTGTGGAGACACTACTTCACCGGCACCAACGCGCTCATCTACGTGGTGGACTCCTCCGACCACGCTCGTTTGGACGAGTCGCGCAAGGAGTTGATGCGCGTCATCAACGACAAGGAGTTGGCCAATTGTTTGTTGGTAGTCTTGGCCAACAAGCAGGACGTTCCCGATGCCATCAAGCCCAAGGAGTTGATTGAGCGTTTCGACATGAACTCCCTCAGTGGCCAGCACACCTGGTCCGTGATTCCCACCATTGCCATAGACGGCACTGGCTTGGGCGAGACCTTGAACTGGATCTCCAGTCACTCCTCCTAATGCCTCGGTGTGTTCCTGTTTGCTCCTCTCCCTGCTCACTGGCATTTCAACTTTTCATACTGGTTATGACCGGCCGATGGTCGAACTTCTAATTACTTAGTACTAATCATTGCACGAGCCTTTTCGTTCCTCTTCCCCTCTTCTCTCCCTGTAGCACGGGCCGCTTTCCCATCCTCCTGTGTGTGTGTGCACAGCATGCTATTTTTCTGGCTCAGCTTTCCTGCCACCTCGTAATGCCTACTGTCTGCTGCAACAACTCATTCACCTGCTGGCATCTCTACATAGCTTGTACGGTGAAACAACTCTTCTATCGCCACTTTATTAAGATCATTGCTTGTCTAACTGTTCCAGAGAGTCACCTCTCCGGACTCTTCGCCAAAGTAGGCCTTGTCGGCCATTCTGGTGAAGAGCCCGGTCTCCACCACACCAACCAAAGCCTTGATTTTCTGGTGCAAAGCCTCTGGGTCGGCGATGGCTCCAAAATGTGCATCAATCAAGAAGTTGTTGTTGTCGGTGATCACAGGACCGGCCTTGGAGGGAAGACCCAGTCTCAACACCACCGTCTCAGCGCCCATGTTTTTCAAGTCCAAAGTAACCTTTGCGTATGAGTTAGGCACAATCTCGATGGGGACACCCTTGGTCCATTGCGTGCCCAAAGCTTTGGACTTCTTGCG
Organism: Metschnikowia hawaiiana; assembly: GCA_002893645.1. Lineage (NCBI taxonomy): Eukaryota > Fungi > Ascomycota > Pichiomycetes > Serinales > Metschnikowiaceae > Metschnikowia > Metschnikowia hawaiiana. The sequence continues at coordinate 622,955 of NXGY01000001.1, forward strand.
GTCATCGGCCACAACTATGAGTTTTTTGGCTGCAGAAGCGACCAACTTCTCCTGGAAAAGACAGGCTCCACCACCCTTGATCAAATTTAGCTTCTCGTCGCACTCATCGGTTCCATCAAAGGCAATGTCCAACTCCGGGTACTGTTCGATGTTGCCCAAAGTCAACCCATTGTCGATGATGAGCTGTTTCAGCTGGAATCCTGTGGAAATACACACAAACTGTGATTTGTTCTCTAGCTGGCCCAAGCGCTCAGCCACGTACACCACAGTGCTTCCGGATCCCACACCCACAACCTTGGCGTTTTTTGGGAGGTTCTCGTCCACTGCCATGTAGGCTGCCAACTTCTTGGCCTTTTCAACTGGAGATGACATGTGCAAAAATCGGTTATGTTTCACAGACAAAGCAGGTAGTCTGAGAAGCTTGAGAAGCATTGTGGGGAGAGCCTGCTGGGGGGGCAAGTGCCGGAGAAGGTGCGGGCTGCCTGCAGGCCCGGTAAGACTGTGGGTCTGCAACTGAGGATTGTATGAGAACGCCTTGTCGGCGGAATTCGGCTGGTTTTTTATTCTTGAAAAGCGGTGCAGTCATAGAGTGTTGGAGCGTTTGAGTTGTGGCAGCTCTTACATGTCGTCATGCCCCACGCTCGTCCAAAGACTCGATTGCAGACATCCTCTGTGTCTCGCACGCTGGTAGCAGATGCCCGGAGTTCGGGCGCACGTGAACAGACCAGAGGCGTTTGCAATGCACACTTTGATGAGCCCCAGGCGGTCTTGTTTCATGGCTGTGCTATGTGTGTGGACCTGAGAATGTTTGTTGCGGATTGAAGGACAGAACAATTTCGTAGCAAAAAAGCCGTGGCCCTTGAAGAGACCGTTTGCATGCTCGATAGTGCGGTGTTCCTGTGTCGAGAATTGCCTGAGTCGAGAAGCTGGCGGCAAATGACGGCCAGAGTAAATAGATTTTTTCCAATTTCTCTATTGTTTTGTATTGTGCTCTTCACAAAAATGAACCAGAAAAACCAAAATCCGCCTAGTTTCAGTTGGTTGACAAGTGTGGCCGGAGTGAGACTCTGTGAATTGCTGCGAAATTGGTCACTTTTTGTCGATATTAAACAGGTTCACGGGAAGAAACACTGCGTCCATTTTACAACATGGCAGAAATTAATGAACAACATAGTAACAACAAGCAAGAAAAAGGGCATTTCCGTATTGAATTTGGCTCTTTACCACTATGGCCGCTGCCCTAGCACATGTCACTACACAAGGCTTCATCAAAAGGCAGTATCAGACACAAGGATATGAGCCGCACCCATAACCACCAGACTTAGCCAGTCCGAGGTAGACCCCAAACGGCGGGTCTGGGGCAAATACAGTGCTTGAAAAGACTAACAAAAATTCAAACCCCTATCCCTTATTGCAAGGAAGATTTGGATTTGGTGCAATTCCACCGGATTTTCAACCAAGCACACAACTGCCGAATAAACAACTCACCAGAAGCTGACCCCTGAAACATCGTGTCCCAAAAGCATTATTTAACACGACACAATAGCACAACAAACGCCTTGGAAACAAGCCCTGCAACTCTCCCAAAAATAAAGAGAAACCAAGCAGAATACAGGCAGAATAAGGCAGATGCCCAGCTTAAATGCTTAGACCACGCTTCACGCCCGGGGGATTCGCAGCCACTACACTCCTGATTCACAGTCACATGCGTCACGTGAACAACCCGTCTGGGCGCGCGGGCACACCCTCCATCCGCACTAACCAGTCCTACACATATCGCGCACACCGAGAGGCCCTCGCAAGGGCAGCGGCGCGTGTGCAGGCCAGTCTCGTTTTTTCACCTTGGCTGTCGCACCATCAAAAAAAAAAACCTTCTAAAAATTTTCCTCCTCTAACATCCACCGACAATAATCAACCATGTCTGCTGCCAACAAGATCTTGTCAGAAAACCCAACTGAATTGGAATTGCAAGTTGCTCAAGCTTTCATTGACTTGGAAGGACAATCCGACTTGAAGGCTGAATTGAGACCTTTGCAATTCAAGTCCATCAGGGAGTTTGACGTCAACGGCGGTAAGAAGGCTTTGGCCATCTTCGTCCCAGTCCCATCTGTTGCTGCCTACAGAAAGGTCCAAACCAGATTGACCAGAGAGTTGGAGAAGAAGTTCCCAGACAGACACGTTGTCTTCTTGGCTGAGAGAAGAATCTTGCCAAAGCCAGCTAGAAAGTCCAAGAAGCTCCAAAAGAGACCAAGATCCAGAACTTTGTCTGCTGTCCACGACAAGATCTTGGAGGACTTGGTTTTCCCTACCGAGATTGTTGGTAAGAGAGTTAGATACTTGGTTGGTGGTGACAAGATCCAAAAGGTCTTGTTGGACTCCAAGGACTCCTCTGCCGTCGACTACAAGTTGGACTCTTTCTCCCAATTGTACGGTAAGTTGACCGGTAAGCAAGTTGTTTTCGAAATCCCAGGTGACGTTTACTAAAGAACTCCCCTTATTTCATAAACTTCTCTCCCGTCCCGGGAAAAATCATTCTTGTGTTTTTAGTGTACTGGGTCAGTGGGTTTTGACCGATACTCCCGTCATGCTTTCAGCAATACTTTGACAAATACTTAATCCGGTATTTATCTTATAAATAACTAACGATATTTTGTTGTAGTGTACCTTCCGCTGTACTTTTGTGTCTTATTTCGCTGCATTGGACGAGTCTGATTCGTTGTCAGTCGTGGCCATCCAGCCCTTGTGTTCTACCACTTCGGCGTGTGCCCTTTGCTTGCATGTCCTATGGCTCTTACATTGTAATGAGCTTGCTCGTTATTTCTTTCGTTTTTTATTTCCTGATTCGTGATCTGTGTTTGGTCTTGTGCTACAGATGAGCCTCGGCGCTGTCTTCGGCTACACTTTCTTCACGTACGCGGTCGGGAACATACCCGTATGCCCGTTGAGTTCTCCTTCGCTCCATCCGCTGCCGTCTGTGTCATCCTGGGTGAGCACCAATCTGTCACCGACCTGGAAGCTCAACTCATTGGCCTCGTCAGCTGTGTAATCGTAAAGTGCCTCCACATACTGAACCTTGCGAGCGCCTCTCTTGGGCGCCACAGACGGGCCCTTCTTTTTGCCTCCACCGGAACTGGGCGCCTCGTGTATTTGCAAGTAGCTTGTAGGAACCAATCCTTCTCCCGATGCTCCAGACACCATCGTCCATCCGGAGCCATCGTCCTCCTGCACGATCTCGACCTCCTGGTTCTGTGCCAAGCTTGTCTCGTCGTCACCTGCTGCATCATATGGATATAATGCGGTGGCCACAATGCCTGAGCCATTGGTGTGTGCGGACGCGTCCGTCTTGCTTCTTCTCAAGCTGAAAAGTCCGCCGAGCTTGGTGCCTTGTGAGTTGCTTGTTATGTTACTGGTGACGGTATGAATAGACTGGGCGTCGTGATGGGGTTGGGGCTCCAGAGGCTTTTTGCTGCCCCTAAGAAAGCCGAACTTCGATTTCCTCTCGGTTCTGGTTTCATGGTACGACAAGTCCTGGTCGCCCGCAAAGTTTTGGATGATCTCAATCTCCACCTCGCTCTTGACCCGGCCGGAGTCTTCCTTCATGAACTTCTGCAAGAGCATGAGTGCAGTATCTAGCTTGGAGTCGAACTTGAGGGTGAGAGCTTCGTCGCCTCCCTTTCTTTGTTGGGCAATCTCCTCCAACTTTTCCTTGGCAGAGATGGTGGCCTCTTTCTGCACCGCATAGGAGTTGAGCGTCGAGTTCAAGCGTCTCCTCAACTCCGTGAGCTCGGGCTCCTTGGTTATGAGGGATTCGTCGTCGTGCCAAAAGTCGCATGGAACGAAGTAGAAGTCCTGCGGCTCCTTCCAGGCCTCGGCGTTATGCTTGATGTACATGGCAGTGTCCAACTTGGGGTTGTTCTGGTCGATGGTGGAGTCAATTGCATGCAACAAGTCCTTGACTTTGTCGTTGGAGTTCCGTTCGATGATGGATGCGTTTTTGAGGAGCTTGTTCAAGATGCCCACGCGCGACTCGTTCAAGTCTTGGAAGTAGTCGAGCAACTCCGGCAAGTCCTGGAAGAAGTACTTGTCTTTCAAGCGGTTTGCGGCGCTCAACTTGATCAAATAGTCGTTCTTGTGGTTGTTCATGTCGATCTTCTTTTCCTCCAACTTCAGGGCAGCCTTATCGCTGGACGACTTCTCGGTCTTTTGGCGGGCGCTTTCGGTGGTTTGGCACGCGTGGTCGTAGGCCTTTTTCGCCTTGGCCACCTCGTCCTCGCTGGCCTTCTTCTCGGTGGTCAAGAACTCGTTGATGCCGGTGATGCGCAGGCTGATCTTGTTCAGCTTCACCTGCAACGTGTTGATGTTGGCGCAGATCTTGGTCAGCAACTCCGAGCCAAACTGGCTGCGCTGGTCGGCAATGGCCTCGGTCTGGGTCAACACGTCGTTCCAGAGCACCACCGAGGCGCTCTCCAAGGAGCCCGGGGTGATTTTGGGCTCGTCTCCCACCGAGAGGTGCGACGACATCCGCGCCTTCTTCTCAAAGTGCCTCTTGGTCAATTCCCGGAGCTTGGCCGCGTACTCCTTCTCGATGGCCGCCCGCTCCTTGTAGAAGTCCTCCAAGTCCGAGAGCCACCCGATGCCGTTGTCGACCCATTTGCGGGTGGCCTTGAACGAGTCCTTCAACTCGTTTCCGATCGAGAGTTCGTCCAAAGACATGCTTGTGTGTGGCTGTGTGCTGGTCAATGGGCGGGGCTGTGTGCTGGTCGCTGCGTGTGCTTACTGGCCACGGCTCGCTGCTGGGTGGTTCTTTGGTTGCCGGTTTGCTGGGACGCTCGGCTGTGGCTGCTTGCGTGGTGTTGGGGTGCCTGCGGGGTCGGGCGCTGGTGTGCTGTGGTGTACGGGCCGGAGGCGTGGCTTGTCTGCAGTAGGGATCACGCTCCGCTGGTCGCCAAATGGGGGTTGCAACTGCTGCTGGTGCCGTGTGCTTGTCTGCTGCCTGGTGGGGCGTGGTGGTTGGGGTGCGCGCGGTGCCTGGGAAACTTTCGGTCCTGCACACAGCGCAGCCTTGCCGCGCCCGTCTCTTGCTACGGCGGCGGCGGCTGCGAAAGGCCGCTGGCAGCGGCGGCGGCGGCGCTTTTTAGCGGGCGGCGGCGGGCGGGCGCCGGGTGGAGAGAAACCCGTGCCTCCGGCCGAGGACACACCCGTGCCTCCCGCCGCCGCTGCCAGCGCGGCCCCGCCCCGTGCACGGCTGCTCTGCTGGGCCCCGCGCGCCGCTGCTCTGCACCGCATCATACTGCAATCCACAAATCTCCCGCCTCAAGCCACCGTCCTCCCGACTCTAATCCCAACGCCAAACCCGCCACGCCCTGCCCCTGTGCCACGCGGTCCCCACTTTTCCTCTCGGCCCGCTCCTCCACCTCCCGCCCCTGTGGCTCGTCAGCATTGAAATCCCCTCGGCCCTTTTTCCGCAAGGCCTCTGCGTACATCCGTCCTCGAGGCGCCCACAAACGTACCAACCCCCGCTCCGCCCGCTACTCCAAGCTCCGCTTCGTCCGCGACGTCTACCGTGACTACAAAGCGTTCCGCAGCCCCCGACCCGGTCTCTGGGCCCGTTTCAAGGCCTCCCGCCCGTCCTCCGCCGGCTCCTCGCTGCTCCCGAGAAACACCATGTCTCTGGACCAATCCACCCTCACCAACGCCGCCCCGACGGACTCCTCTGCGCCGCTGCTGGCCACGTGGCTGTCGGACGCCGCGTTCTCCGTCGCCTCCCGCCGCCTGAAGCTCCTTGGCTTGGCCCGCGCCACCAGAGACACCTACCTCCCGCGGCTCTCCACGTCCATGTCGCTGCTAGCGTCCTCCATGGCGGCCCGTACCAACAGAGTGGCCTACGACGAGTCCGGCTATGCCCTCTCGTTTCCCCCGGACACCACCTTCACCCTCTTTCCGTCGTACACGCGCCAGGTGTCCGCTGCAGACTCGCCCACCGGCCGGCCGGGCTATGTGGCCAACGTGCGTGGCTGGATGTGGTGCCCTGGCATCATGTCCCGGAAAAACCGGTTGGTGCTCTCGCTAGCCAAGCAGATTGCAAACTACAGAAGCGCAGACTCCGCCCAGATAGCCGTGGACCGCCTCAACCTAGACCCCATGCTTCTGCAGTCGCTGTCTAAAGACGACGTGCTCGACTCCGACTTGGACTCCGTGAGTTCGGCCGGAAGCGTCAGCAGCTCCACGCTCGCAGACTCCAGCTCCACGGGCGCAAGATCCGGCTCCACCGAGGATCTCGTCAAGGACCGCTTGAGCTCCTTCATTGCCCGCTCCGTCGCCAAGGCTCAGTTGACCGTTTTGATTGGCGCCGCAGACGCCTCCATGTCCGACAAGCTCGTCTCTAAGTGTCTCGACACCGACGTCAATGGCCACTTCAACTGCGAGGTCTTTACCGCTTACGAACCCTCCGTGGTGCGGGTGACCTCCTCTGTGGACGAGACAATATGCGCCTGTGAGGAGACCACCATCATGCCGGACTCTGGTTTCGGTATTATCAGTGATATCGATGACACTGTGAAACTCACCGGTGTTATAGGTGACAAGCGTGAGCTAATGAACCGAATCTTGGTGGGTGATATTAACACCTGGTCCATCCCGCCGGTCGTCAAATGGTTTCAGAACCTCTTGGCAAGATCAGACACCACTTTCCACTACGTGTCCAATTCGCCGTGGCAGCTCTTCAACCTCATCCATCAATACTTCCACCTGGTGTCCTTGCCTTCTGGCTCCATTCACTTGAAGCAGTATTCAGGAAATATCATCGCGTCACTCATGGAGCCGTCGTCCTCCCGCAAAAGCGGCTCCTTGAAAAAGATTCTCCAGGACTTCCCTAAGAAGAAGTTCATTTGCGTGGGCGACTCTGGGGAGCAAGATATGGAAGCATATGCGGACCTTGCCAAGACGTATCCAGGACGAGTGTCTGCCATATACATTAGGGCAGTGCCGAATTCTTTCTCTACAGTTGACGATGAGAAAGTGCTTCATGAAATCAAAATGATGGTTTTGGACTGGAACACGAGGCAGGCCCGAAAGATGGCTGACAGAGAGAAAGAATTTGGCTCCGCAGATTTGATCGATTTGAGCGACGAGCCGCTGCTCTCCAAATCGGCCCAGGAAAGGAAACTGAAACTCCCGCCAATGGTGCCCCAAAAGCCCGCCGCTCTCAAGAGTACCAAGGTGCGCAGACTACCGCCGCTACCCGAAAGAAGATACTTGAAAGACGAGAACACTGGCCTGTCTGTGGTGTCTGCGCCTGCTGATGCTGCAGCGGCTTTGAAGTCGTCGTCATCACCTTCGCCCCCGCCTCCACCTCCGCCAAGGCGAACGACCACCAGCTTATTCATAAACGACGCGGCCGGCTCACAATCTGAGCACGATGCCGGCAGGAAAGCATTGCAAAACATATCCAGTGCCTACGGCCTAAGTGAATTCTATGAGTTGGAGGACGTTGACGCAAGGGGCCTGCTTTTCGTGCAACGGGTGGCTCGCGTGTTGCATGAGCTCGACGGAACAAACACAAGATTGACATTTTTCCAGGACGAAGAAACCGAGTTCTTCGAGCAAGCCTTGAAATTGTAGTTTACGGGGTAAAGTTGGATAGTTTGAAGTCGAATTCCATATATAGTGACTAAAAAATTCAATTCGGAAGATTGTATGTTACAGAGAACCGAGCCGATTGGGATCGAGTCGATTCATGAGAGAAGACACGCGGTCGCTTCTCAATGCTCACCTTACTCGTCAACGGCCGCCTCTCTAGACCTTCTCCAGAGCAGCCTCTTCAGTGCTCTGTTCGGCAGTGGCACCAGCGACGCCGTCCTCGGCCTTGGCTGCCTCTGGGGCATCGGTCTCGGACTTGCTGAATGTGTCGAACAGCGCTCCTTCACCGTAGTCGACATAGGTCTCGTCATCCTGCGGAAGCGCCTTCTTGAACTCGGACAAGTCCATCTCGTCGCCCTCGGCAGAATCTTCCTCCGTGTAGAACTTGTCGGCGTACTTCTTGATCAAAATCTCCCTACCAGTCAATGGTCTCTTGCCCAGAAGCTGCTCCTTCTTACGCTCCTCCTCTTTCTTGGCTTTCTGTGTGAGCTTCCACTTCTTGAACGTCTCCAAGGTGATTGCTGTGAACTTGCTGCGGTCCAAGCGGCCTCTCTCCATCTCAATGAACTCCTCCAATGTGATCTGTGGCTCCGACTCCTTGGCGAGTCTTTCTAGTCTCTTCTGCTCCTTGGTCTTCAACACGAATCCTGGAGGCAACGAGTGTCTGTACATACACTCGTTACCACCGTTGGGACAGGCCCAGAACCATCCGTATTTGTCGTTCTCCACAGCGTCGATGAAAAACTTACACACCTTGTCGGTAGTGGTCTTGGGGTTTCCGTGCTTGGACAAAATGACCTTTCTCAACTTCTCCTCGTCCCAGTTGTCCATGGTGTCCTCCTCCTTCTCTTCACGGGCGTCCGTGTACAAGTCCTTCTTGGCGTCCTTACGGCCCACGTTAGGGTCGTGTGAGAACTTACACTTGGGTCCCTTGGTACAGACTCCTTGCTTGAAGAACTCACAAAGAACGGACTTGGGGTCCACGCCAAAGGGCACCTTTTGCTGTGTGATACCGTACAAAGCAGCAGCTTCCTTCTTGGCCTGTTCAGCAGCCTTCTTCTCCTCGAGGGCTCTCTTTCTCTCGGCCTCCTTCTTCTTGGCAAGTCCTCCGTCGGCTCCATGTTGCATCTGACTGATCTGGGACTGCACCTTCTTGGACTTGTTCTTGTTTTTCATTCCGAACCCCTTGTCCTCGGCGGCCTTGGCCTTGGCCTTAGCCTTAGCCTTGTCTGGACCTTGTTTTTGTGCTTTTTTGGGTGGCATTCTGTCCTGGAGTCTATGTGGTAGTACTTTTTTTTCACTGGTGTTGCTCGTTTTCACTACTTCTTTTTTTTTTTTTTTTCTGTTCTCTTCTTTCATGGCGTCTCTGCAGTCCAGAACCATCTACAGTTCCCCCTAATCCTAGCGCCTTTAGCTCCTGCTGCCTCTAAGCCATCCAAAGGATACTACATGCTTTCTGAGCTTACTCACTCTATTCTAGATAGGCCCTTATGCTGTGATGTCCTAGACTTGGCTCCATCAGAGTGATTTTCTATATGCAGGGGAGTATCTGCTCGCTGTCCCTCTGTTTTACATGACGACACAAGATAGACTCAATTGCCTGAGTTTATATTTTTCGGGACTATGAAGCTGTATCTGACCAAGCACCTGCTAATTTCACCTATGGACACTTTTCGCGTCATCTTTCAGCCCATTTGCTGTCTGTATATAGTCTAGTCTGAGAACTGGCAAGACAAGTAGAATCATGGAGACCTGCAGCGTCACTAGTAAACGACTCTTGCCAACGCTTCACCACTCTAAATGAAAAATTCAGCCTCTAACTGAATTTGAGATTCAAAGTTTAACTGCTTAGGTAAGACCGCGCCTATTTTTCTTCCTGCTGCCTCCCAATATTTGATCGAGCCTCATGCCTGATTCGGGAGCGATGGACTCTGCCTGTTGCTGTAATTCTGGGGGACTAGGCGCTCTACCACTATTGCCTGTCGTGCTGTTTTTTGCCGATGACTTGAATGACAGTGCTGACTTGCTAGGCGTAGACTTGCTTGGTGTAGACTTGCTAGGTGTGCTGGTTGCCGAGTTCTCAAAGCTTCCCGAGCTCATTGTAGGTGTGGTGAGTGCGTCCACCTTGTTCCTACCGAGCCTGCTGTTTCTGAATGGCAAGTAAGACCTTCTCGTAGAGGCAACTTCCTGTTGGTCTGCGTTGACGGGAGATCCGAAGTTATCTGCCAAGCTACTCTTGAAAGACGTATTAGACTGCGTCCGGGCTAAACTTCGGTTCAAAATAAGCAATGCCTTCTTGTCGTAAACCTGAGGCACAGAATCGATAGGCGAAACCAAATCACTGGAGCCACTTCCTCTAGTATCCACTGAGATGCTGTGTTTGTGTCTAGAATTACTGAAGTTGTTTCTAGGTGCTTGCATCATCAGAGCTCTTTGTTCCGAGGGCTTCGTGAAAAAGGAGTCAAAGTCATCCAATGCAGCCCACATATCACTCAATGATGCGGCAGGGTCCTCAACTCCGACTGACACGTTATCTGTGTGATCAATTGGTGGAGCGTAATAATCTTCCATCATGAACTGAATCTCATCATCAACAGAGTCATTCCGCTTCTCATCCACGACAGTCGAAGCTTCGCCGCAAGTTGCGAACACTGCGTGAACATTGTGCCTCGTTCTAGCTGCTGTAATGGCGGGCATTGGAATCGCCCATCCACTTTCTTCAGGTATGCCAAATAGTGTGTAAGTCTGTTCATATTCCTTGCGCATAGAAGTATTGCCCATACTCATTCTCAAAATGTCTTTATCCAACTGAGATCCTGGAATGAATAGAGCCTCATCAATTACCTCAAGTGCTTTTTCCGCAAACTCCGTTAAAAGCAATCTGAGCAATGGCGAAATGAGATCCGCACCAACACCAACAAATTCGTCCCTTGAAAAGTCAACTAGTGGAATGAGATGCTTTAATATGCTCAAAGTTTCTTTTTTCACCCAGCTCGTTCTGTTAGATAAGAGACTTAGGAGTAACAAGAGTGCTTGAGCTTCATACTCTGGGAAAAAGCTTGTCTTTATAGAGGACACTGTTTGAACAAGAAAGTCTTTCTTGGATCTGAATTTGTTTTTGGACAAAGAATCCAAAATTCTTGCCAAGCTGAATTTACCACAAGCAGAAGCCATCTCACTTATATGGTTACAGGCTCTCTCAATTTCCGGCTTAATGCTTTTCTCATCTAGAGCATGTAGAAATCTGGGGAAATTAGCTATGACAATGGTAACTAATCTGCGATCACCAGATCCGATTACATCACTATCTTTTAACTTATTCAACTTATCAAGGAATTTGAAAGTTGGTTCCCAGGCAACAGCAGATCTTAATCCTACCATGACAACCTCTTGCAATCCTTCAAATTTACCTTCCCATTTCGGAGGAAAGGTTGAAATCAAGCATGAAATGGTGTCTGGTGCGTCAAGGTCAATTTTTGAAACAAATTTGGACATCATCGAGATCGTTTCAATGAATTCATGTTCATGAACTGTGCTCAAACATGCTATGCTAGACCAAAATAGCTGAGGAAAGTTTATCAACTTTTCAGAGTCAAGCTCAGCAGCAATCGCATTGGTCGTCATCAATATCTGCATTGCAAATCCTTGTATATCAGGCGATTCATCTGCAACAGTATTTGATAATCTATGAAGCATATCTTTGAGCATATTTTGGTCCATAAAAGATAAGAGTGATCTAAAAATCTGAAAGGACCTACACGCAATGTGTCTGACTGCACAGGTAGTTGCCCACTTTAAAGATATTCTACCCCATTCATTTTGAAGTTGAGGTGCAATGGGGGTGAAAAGTTCCAACACATTCCTGACCATGAGATCCATGTTTTTGGGAGTAATTCCACTTCTCTTATCGTTATTCAAATCATCGTACATCCAAAGGTGTGACTGAAAGTCTTTCTTTCTAAGGTTCGATATGATTTGAATTGATTTGTGGTCATTTGGAGCAATTGAATGTATCAAATGAATGAGCAAAGAAACTGCCTGTCCTTGAACAAGTGGGAAATAATGATCCATCAAAGAGAAGCACATGTGCAATAGCAATGGCAAGTTTGAAATGATCATGTCGTTTTTCGACCTAAACAAATCAACTAAAAATATCATGGAAAGCTGGCCGAGAGAAAAGGCAGATTCTTTCCCGTTGGAACTTAAAGTCTGAGCCAAGTTTGCTGAATAAGGAAATGCCCCTGTGTCATCTAAACTCTGTGTTCTTTTTGGACTCAATGGAACCATAGCCTTTGGTTGCAAGTTTGCAATGAGCTTATCAATAATATAGTAGGATTCCGGGTTCGAAAAGACAAGGTAATCAATGATCTGTCTAGAATGAGTTACGAACATCACGTTTTTTCTCTCAAGGCAGCTTCCAATGATATAATCAGCAATGAGATCGAAGTTGTTCCTGTTTGTACCAAGTGCCACCCAAAGAGCTTCTACTTCGTTGGAAATAGTCTTGCTGAACTTCACGGTAATTTCGAACAAGTTATTAAGGACCATCAAAGACGGCACATCAAACTCTCTTCCGCGTTCTGATGATGAAAAGCTGTTGCCATCATCTGTGTTTCCTTTCAAAGTACCAGAGGACAGGTATTTCAATTCCACCGTTTGAACCCAAGGCAATAAGCAAGTGAGGATATCTCTTCTGGTGCTATTACTGACAACATTAAAATATTTTGTCAAGTAACTAATGTATGTGAACACGTCCTCAGTTTGGGTGGATGCTAATTTCATTGAGTAGTCAAAAAGAACCCTCTTGTAAACCACCATGGTGGAGCAGCAAATACTCTCATAAAATTCATCGATGTGACTTGAATTCATGAATTTGTTCTCGATATGCTTGATGCACAGTAATGCTGAATAACGGATCTCATAATTGTCGGAGCCGACCAAAAAAATGGAGATGCAGAAAATATCATATGGCATTGATTCGACGTTTCTATTCTTAATCAAAGCATTCACCACATGTGAATAGTAAATTTCCCTAACCCGCAAAGAATTTTCTGAATTGTAACATTGTCGAGTAGCCTCTTGGTATATTTCTTCATCATTGATATTGGTGCTCACAATATTTTTAAGAGCGAGCTTTCCGATTTCTTGGATTTTCAGTATATCCGAGCTAATTATCTCGTGAACCCAGCCCATGACAATTTTTATATCGAATGATATCACCGCCACTTTTCCCGGTGCTGAAAAGGAATGCTTGAGAGCACCTGAACACAAAGTAGCCATACAGCTTAGTGATGCAATTTGAAATGTCTTCTTCTCAAGCTCCAAAATAGCTGCTGTAGCTGCTTGGTCCTTCTGTTGGCTGGTCTTTTGTATCATGATTGAATATCTCTCTTCTAAAATGGCTTTGGAATTACCAAATCCGCACCACTCTTGAAGATAGTTAAAACAGCCAATACGAGCTTCGAAAGGAATCCAGCGATTCAAGTCCTTTCTATCTTTTAATCCCAAGAACACATTCTCCAAAAAAGAGCTGAAGTAAAATCTGAGTTTTTGAAATTCAGGCAGAGTCTGAACACTGGGTACAGACAAGAAAGCCTTCACGTTCTTTATTATGCCCACGAGGTTGGCTATCATCAGATCTTCGGAGTATAAAGCCGAATCAGATTTGAATCTGCTCGATATAACACTCAAGACGTGAATAATCTCAATTCTGACTTTATCCTCTGCCAAATCTCTTCTTTCATTATGCAAATCCCAATCGGTCATAGAATCGGGAAGATTCTCTGTAAGAGTTTTGCAAGTATTTATGTTGATACAGCTGAGTCCGGAAATGACTGCCTCGCGAATCATGGGCTGTGGCGACTTCAAGAGCGGGAGCACCATTCTAAACATGGACTTGGCGCTAGTTATTTTTTGATGCTGGATATAGATGGGTAAAGATTTCTTTCTACCATGCATAGGTTGTGTGGGAATAGAAATCTTCTGCTCATTTGTACTAGTTAATGAACAACATGCGAATATGAGATATAATTTCCACTGATTCACCAACACCTCAGGTGGTGTACTAGTCATTGCCTTGCTGAATATGGATGAAGTGTAGTTTCTGAAACTATCGGAGAAGGAGACAACGAATTCATGCATTTGCACTAAACGCACGCAAACGATTGAGCGGCATATGGCAACAGGCATTGGACATCTTTCGAATAAAATATCCAATAAGCGAGGAAACATGCGGAACCAAATTGTGGAGTCGATTCCATAATCTGAGGATGCAAATTTGAGAATGAGCCCTTTCTTGTTCTTGATACTGCTCAAACGATTTCTTTCAGGTAAACTAAGCTCCTTTCTGCAGGGCTTAATTAACTCAAAGAAGTCAGTGTTTTCAATAATTTGAATAAGCCGAGTGCCTTCATCAGCAACATACTTTGATGAATTTCTAGAGTGGCCTCGATGTGAGCTGGAAATTGATGAGGATGATGTTTCCTTCTTATCTGTGTTATTGTAGATCGATTGATCAAATTGCTCCACAATCTTGAGGATCGATATTGCTGACAGTCTAATTTTACTATCATCCGAGCTGAGAAAGAACAAACCATTACCCTCGACTTCTTCTATGACGGTGACAATGCTCTTCCATTCTAATTCTTCATATGGCTTCAAACGATTAGAAGATGGGTCAAGGTTAGTGAGGTCCGGTGCCTTATAATTGATCTGGTATAAATCGTTAAGAGCCCCATTGTCCATCATATCATTTTCTCCCTCAGTTTCGAGTCTATCATTAGCCAAATTTTCACCCGAAAATTGATCAAGCCAGCATTTGAGCAATTCCACATAGATTCTCAATAACCTGTTGAAGCTCTCTGAACAAAAGTAGTCTGAGTCGTATGAGAGACCTGGTTTTTCAGTAATCTTAAAAGCGATTCGCGCATATGTCGTAATCAAGGCACCTGCATTCTTTCTGCAAGCTAACTTCACAAGAGAGTTCGTAGCAGCTGCTGCGACATATGGGTTTTCGTGTATCGAGTTCCTGATCAAAATGTCCGTAATGCTTTGTAAAGAAATTCCGAAAGTTGTTTTGTCGTTCGAAGTGGGCGCAATCGTCCATGCGCATGCATCTAAAAGACTGGCAAACAAACCCGTAGTGATATCTTTGGAATTCTGAATAAAATCGAGACCAAAGTGAAAGTTAGATAGCGACCCAAAAGACTTAGATACATTATGAGTGAATGCAAAATTATGTTTTGACCAATTGGACATCCCGCACTGAGTATCCAATAGTTTCATTAGAGAGGAAAATGAATTGCAAATTTCCTCATGAGCTTCATAATGCTTGAGAACCTTTGTCTCAGACATAATTTTGTTCCACTTACGGAATTTGGAGTTTTGAGTGCTCTCAAATAGATTTTTAACTTCATGTTGACTTTCGAGACATCCATGATTATTCAAGCTTTCATCGAGCTTCTCATCAGTGGGGAATTCGGGTCTTTCTCCAAGCTTGTAATCCCGCAAGCAGAGCACATAAGACTTCAACACCAAAACCAATTTTTCTGGAGAAGAAATTTCCATCGTCGAACTATTAAAGGACGATCTCAAAAGCTTGAGTATGACATTTTCCAACACATAATTAAAGTGCTGGAATGCAACAATTCTGATTATTTCTGCAATAGCATTAATGAGTTTCATGTCAAGAGTGATCCAATTCTGCCTTTTGCCTACGACGTTAGGTCCGAAAAACAAAAAGTCGAAGATCTTATCTAGTTTTTTGATGGTATTGTTCAAAGTATCCGGGAGACGGTTGATATAGACCCAAATAAGCCTGGAGTAGCTCACCATTAATTTTTCTTTAATGGCTGGCTCAGTTTTAGCCTTGAGTCTTTGGGAATTCAACTCAATGACCTCGAACCAATTTTGTGAGAAAAATTCTTTCGAACTGACTGTGAGCGCAGATACCATCAAGGTTAAAGATGAATCCCAATCGCTGTTAATGCCCTTATTGGTATTAGACAAACTATTAGTATTACCTTGCGAGTTGTTGTTCAGGCTTTGCCAAATTCGATAAGCTTTTCCGTAAATCTGGGTCACTTCTTCTACCCATAGAGGGTGATTAGCTTCTGCGGTAAGTTCTGATGCGAGCGGAAGAATTAATTCACTGAGGACTTCTGCATAAGCTAGCATGATTGTGTGATTCAGTGTTTTTCCGAAAAATTTTGTAAGGGATTGAATAAACTCGGCGCTTTCCTCGAATTTTTCAAGCGGATAATTTGTCAATTTTAAGTATCTCATACCATGGATGAGAAGATGAATTTTTGGCTCATCCGTATGTTTTACTATGGCGGGTACTTTTTCAAGATCGGCTATGAATCGATCACTGACACTCAAGAAAGACTTTTCTGACATAAAGCCTAGCAATCTCGAAAAAAGGTTCCAGTTTGCCAGTCGCACAAAAGACTCACTTGTTGCCACGGGGTCTGTCGTCTTTAGCTGGTTGTAAACGATTTCCTCAAGCTTTCTACCCAAGTCATTTCCTAAAGCATCCATTGAGGTTTGCTTGACAACTTCAATGAGCACACGACAAAGGATGTATATGGAAGCGAGTGATTTTCTCTCGGCTTGGATAGCTGTCTCACGAGCTGAGGATAATTGTTGAGTGTAGATTCGTTTTTGCTGCATCCATTCGGCATTATCATTACTGGGCTGATTTTCCAAGCTAGATCTGGAAGATTTTGTGGCCAAGTTCAGAGGCACAGCAGATGTAGAGACATTTCGACGCTGCGAAAGCTTAGAGAAACTCTTTGTTCTCATGAGACTAAGACTTCTCTTAGTTCTTACTGCTCCTTTAGGTACATTAGAAGCGTTCGTGGCTAAATCTGAGGAAGGCAGCGAGCCCAAAGAGGCATTAGGGTTTGATTGTGATAGAGCAATTACCTTCTCTAATTCTGCGCTGGCCATGGCAGCCACTTCGCTCTTTGACTTTCTCCAGAACATGACACTATCGATAACAGGCTTAGGTTTTCTTTTGGCAATGTAGCCCAAAGATGCAACAATCGTATCAAACTGTGGATCACTTCCTTCGGCTAAAAGCTCGATGATCGGAGGCTCCCGCGACAAAGGATAATCGAGGCAAAGGTTGAGTTTCCTTTCAGCGTGACGAACAAATTGAGTGAAAAGAATATGCAAAGTGTATTCCGCTGGGTTTTTCAGCTCAGTCGCCATAGCTCTCCGAATTTTCGTGAACTCGTCGCCGTGGGATACAGCGGCTTTTTGTGCATCTTGTGATTGCGATGGCGGCAATTGAGGCAGCGCTTCAAAACGATCGCCATAGTAATTGGCATCTGCATGGAGAGCCTGGAAAGACAGAGGAGATGCAAAGGAAATGGAGTTGTAAAGGTTTGGGGTCTCCAATGATCCGTTGCCTTTCGAGTCAGTTAGGGTGTAGCGAGTGATGCTATCCTCGTCGGACTTCTTGATGCCCGTATTCTTGAGTTGGGCAATCGAGTTGCTGTGTGTGATTTGGAAAGGAGACGCTTGTTCATACTTGATTTCCTGGGGCTCGACCTCCAACTCGCGAGCAAACTCGGAAAGTTGGATCGAGCGGGTAGACCTATTGGGATCTGCGTTTGAAATCATGAAGGCGCTCGTATTGTCGTATAAAGACTTGTGATCATGGTAGTTGGCAGTGTCTTCTTGATCAGCATACTCATCTATGTGCGGTAGAGGAGGAGCCGCTGCGAGGTCATGCACATCACTGGCAGAGCCCTTATGAGAGACATGGTCGAAGTCGGTCGAATCGAGCACTTCCTCGAGGTTCTCTCTGTTTTTCAGAGACAGAAAGTACAGATCAGCTACCATTGGAGACTGGACATTGTTGATGAGCTGCGGTAGAGAGATCTGGGATGGGTTGGAGGCAGCGTAGAGGTGGATCGGCAGCTCGAGAAGCGGGTTGTGCCCCAAGGAATCACTCTGGCTCATCACCGGCGTCAGACTTCTGAGAGAGCCGTTTCTTTCTGCTATGGAAATGGCGTTAATGGTGCCGTCGGACGAGATGGCATCGGTGGCAATTTCCTGAGGAGCTTGTTGGTTGTACTGTTCCTGTAGCTGCTCAAGCTCGTGCTGAGCATATGATGCCTGTTGTAACTCGGGGATTTCGATCATTGCTGGATGCCGGAAACAGCAAAGCAGACACTAGGACGACAGGTGTGTCAGGACGAGGTTTCTGTGAGCGTAACGGGCCCGTTTCGAATGGGATCAGGCAGTGGCAGCAGAGTACGCCGGACAGAAGGCACAGGCAAAACTAGACCGCGGACTGGAAATGCAGGGGGGCGCAGGGACGGGTCAGGAGGCGTCTCGCTTCAGAAGGCGGAGAGACAGGACGCTGACAGAAATATGGCGAGTGGCAGAAAGCTGGTGAAGCTGGTGGTTCGGACTCGCCTGGGGCAGTGTGTAGGCTTTGCTTTTTGGGGAGCGGATCAGCGTGTATGGTGGGCGCGACTTGTGAGGCGCCAGGTAGCTGAGGCTGCAGCCACCAGCGCGCCAACGCATCCCAAAGGGGGCGATTGCGAAACACACTGGAGCCCTGCACTGGCGCTTGCAGAACCAAGCGGACACTCGAGAGAAGCGGGCCCTGCAACCTAAACCGGCGGCCCGCCCGCAGTGCAGCGCAGCTCGAGCAACGGTGGTGCAACGGTGGTGCAACGGTGGTGCAACGGTGGTGCAGCGGTAATGCAGCGGGGGCGCAAAGCGTGGGCGCCTGGTGCAGATGATCGGACTCCTGGCTGCTGCCGCCTTGGCCACTGGCTTGCCTGTGCGTGCTTGATTCGAGGGCAATTGGTCTGCTTTATATACCTGGGGCTTTGTGTTTCATGATGCCCCTGCCTGGTGTCTCTGTGTTTTATTTGTGGGGTGCTTCTGTTGGCTGTCTCTGGTTTCCACTTTGCTGCCCTCTCCCACTCAAGTGTGCGAAATGCCAAAAAAAAGGGAACCTAGCGCCTTTGGTCCTAATCTTCTAGATGCCCTTATAAAATCAGCAGTTGCAAAATATTCGCTATTGACCAAACCACCTACCGGCTCCTTACAAGATCTACCAGAGACCAAGCGCTCGCCCCCATTTGCCGAAACTGGCATCTGTATGCCCCATGGATCGCTGGACCGTCTTGTTCTCGGGTGCCACACCCTTACCTCTCCAATCGCACCCACCAGACTCGCACCCACTGTCAGTAGTGCAGCTCTCAACCAGTGTCCACCACCTACTCCCACCCCAAGTCAGCGTATCCCACATCTCACCAGCCATGGATTCGGCCACCTTGATCAACCAGTTTGTGGCGGCTGCTGCCAGCGACGGTGACTCGCACGTGTTTGCGCAAGAGTTGGCTGCCCTCCTTGCCGACAAATCCTTATCGCTCCTCCAGTTTATCCAGACCCTTGGCCCTACTCTCACCTCCGACAGCACTGCGGCAAGAACCCACGCTGTGCACTGCTTGGCCGAAACCTTGGCCGCCTGTCTCGACAAGGCGCTGTTTTCCAGACAGGACGTGTCGGTGCTCTTGCTGTTTCTCCTAGCTAAGCTAGACGACGAGAAGCTCACGGCCCACGTGCTCTCCTCTCTTGCCACCCTTGTCCAGTTCAGAACCTTCTCGCCCAACGTCAACGACGGCCTCGTCTCGCTTCTCAAGGCCGTGTGTCTGGAATACAATCCGAGAAAGCACTTGGCCAAGGTCCGCTTCCTGGCGTTCCACTTGTTGCAAACTCTCTTTGACAAGCACTCTGACGACATCTGTGCCGTTTCTGCCAACGCCGAGGCATTCGCCTTGGCTTTCATCCACATCGCCAGCGGCGAGAAGGACCCGCGTAACTTGTTGATGTCCTTCTCCTTGAACGCCCAGATCAACACCTCCATGACTTTTGACCCTCGTGATACGAACCCTTCACACGACCATTTGTTGGCCGAGTTGTTTGACGTGTGCTTCTGTTACTTCCCGATCTCCTTCAACCCACCGGCAAACGATCCCTACAAGATCACTGCTGCCCAGTTGAAAGAGGCTTTGCGTAACACTATCGCTTCTCAGTCACAATTCGCCAAGGATACCTTCCCATCGCTCTTTGAAAAGCTCACATCGACCAATCCGTCCGTGCGCAATGACACTTTGAAATGTCTCGAGGCATGCGTGGAGAACTACTCCGCTCAAACAATCGAACAGTATTGGGTTTCAATCTGGGATGCGTTGAAATTCGAGATTTTGCACAATGATGTCCTGGTCTTCAAGCCCGAGGCAGATCGCATTCTATCATCAGATATCGACAGTCTTGATGACATCGATGACACCAAAACGTTGTACCTCACTCTCGCCGCTTTATCGAAGACCATTGCAAAATTACAAACAACTGAAGGCTTCCTGAACTTGGTGTCCACAGTGGTTTCCGAGATGACCCCTTACTACAAATCACTCGATGAAAAGACCTGCAAGCAAGCCATCATCTTGTTGTGTTCGCTTTCCAGCTCATCTCCTCAATTTTTTGAGCAATTCACAACTACCTTGTTCTCTTTTGAGGTGTGGGGAAAGTTCATCCGGAGCGACTTCCACGAGAAAAAACAAGAAGAAGACGAAATGGATGTTGCGCTTACCATATCCAGACAAAGGGAATTAATTGACTACATAGGCTTTATCCTTTCAGCAGGAATTGCCGCCAACAGCCCAACGGTTTTGAACCAGTACAAAGACCACCTTTTGATTTTCTTGGGTCAGCTGTTGCAGTCCTCTTCGTCAATGGAGAAGTCCTTGAAGTGTAAGGTTTTACAGCAATTAACGAAGATGGTCATCTTTGACGGATTCTTGACCCCAGAAGACCTCCGCTTAGTCTTGACTTGGTACGCTGAGACTTTGTCGAGTTTGTTGGAAAGCACTTCTGCAGACTGGAACACTGACATAGTCCTCAATGAATTGAATAGAGGTTTGATCAAAATCATGACAGAGTCCTCCGAGGACTCGATGAATTCAAACGTATCGTGTGTTATTGACACGGTGATTCCTATGCTCCTTGATCGTGCAGCTGAGCCTCATGTTCTAGATATGTTGCAAAGCCTTTGTGTTAACTACCAGCTCCTCGAAATGCTTTCTATTCGCTTCCTCAACAAATTGGTATACGATGATTACAACTCTGAGGTTTTCGGTAATTTGATTAACACTCTTACAAAGTCATTTGTGCAAACGCAGTCAGTCAAGCAATTCAGCACTACTTCTTGGATGAAGAGTTTCTTGCCTCGTTTTGTCGGCGTTGTCTTTAAGAAGAGTCAAGATGATGCAACGATTTTAGAACTTGGTGCAACACTCTTCGGGTATGTTGTTAGATTTATCGATCAAACAAAGCATCAGGATCTTTTAGAAGAATACTCATCAATCTTCTTTGGAAAACAGCAACTCGAGGGATCACAGGTGGAAGATATGGCTTCAGAACAGTCGAAGAAAATCACATTTTTCAAGCATTTGATAGCCAAGATCGATAGAAGAACAAGTTTCACAGAGGGGAAGTCAAAAGAACTCATCCAACAGTTCAGTCTGATTGTCTTGAGTACCAGCGACGACATTGTTAGGATCGGATATTTGCAATGTATCTCCGTTCTTGCCAACAAGTTCGCGAAAGCAGAGGAATTGAGCGATTTCACTCATAAAATGCTCGTCTCACAAGATTCCAGGTCCTTGGAGATCGCAACGTGGATCGTTAAGGGATTAGTCGTAAAGTTGGACCCGATAGGAATCAAGTTTGTCGACTCGATCACAGTTCAATTGATCGAAAATGAGAATATGCAATACTGTCAACTTCTTTCGAGATCATTTATAATACTTATGAGTGATTCGGGTATTTTCGTCAATGAGGAGTTGAGCAAAAGCAAGATTGTCTCTGGAGTAATGAATCTCAACGTAAAGCTCCTTTACAAACAGCAAATTTTCCAGACGTTGTTGAAAAAACTTATTGACAACTTTGGTGAAAATGTTTCTGAGGACAGAAGGGAAGTGTACCTAAGCACCTTGGCCATTATCATCAGCAATGTGTCGGCTGCTATTCTCAAGCCTCATTTGAAAGAGATCTTGCCCTTGGTGTTGAGTGGGTTGGCTATGCAAAACAGCAGTGTTCTCAATGTGTCTTTGCAGACATTCAAGGTGATCATTCAAGAAATGCCGGAGCTCATAAGGGAGAATTTAAGCAGTTTGTTGGGCAAATTGACAGACTTGAGCACCAAGCGCTTGATTGCGGACAAGAGACGCATCAACGATGAGGCCATCCGGTGCTTGAGTTTGGACTGTATCATGGGTATTTTCAAGAACTTGGAGCTCTCCCAGGTTGTCAGATATCAAGAGCTGTGCAAGAAGAATCTCGTTGGCGGGCTTGATGATAATAGAAGAAGAGTCAGGAAGAAGACCGCCGACACGCTTCAAATGCTCCACGAGCTCGGGCGCTAATTGCGGTGGAGAGAGGAGTATCATGGCGCAAACAATTATAGAAACTAATAGATGAAATGCGTAAACATCGACGGTGTAAACGAAAGACGAGGAGCGTAGTTGGGCAAGGTTTTGTTACTGAGGTTGAGAGGCACTACAAAGAGAGAAAAGACGAGTTCGTCGCATGAATATTATTAGACCTTCCCTCTAGGTAAGTTGAAAAAAACAGATGCAGAATGAGTGCTAGGCAGGCTACTCGTCGTCAGAGTCATCATAGCTGACTGGGGCCAAGCCCGGAGTAAGACCAGGCACAGACACAATACCGGCCTTGGCCTTTTCCTTGAAGGCCAGCAACTTGGCAGCGTGTTGTCTGTTCTTGGAGCGGTCGTACTTCTCGTTGGACAAGGCTATGATCTCGGCCAGCAACAGGTCGATCTCGTCCTTGACTAGCGGGTCGTCGACATCGGCGGTTCTTCTGACGGCAGAAGAGTTCTTTTTTATTAGCTTCTTGAGGTACTTCTCCTCCTCTGGCGAAAGGCTCAGCTGGTCCTTGTGATGCTTGATGATGTTGTGCTTGACGATCTTGTGGAACTTCTTGGACTCCTCAAGCGACTTGTTGATGGCCTTGTTCTTTTTTCTCTTCTGGATTTTGTTGAGCCGGCGGATTTCCTCGGGCGAGGCGTTCTTCTTGGAGGTTTGGCGGTGGAACTCTTCGGTGGCCGTGAGGGGCAGCGCCTCGGCTAGCGTGTGGGAGCCCGGGAGGATGTTTTCAAAGAGCCTGTTGACGGTGGCTTGGGTCTTGGCCTTGGAGGCTCTAGAGGAGAATGCCATGGGTGCAGAGATGGTGTGGAGAAAGATGTCAGAGTGACAAGAAGATGGGCTCCGAGAAGGCTAGAGATGAGCGCGGTGCACGGGTGCGCAGAGCCAGAGGCGGGCGGTGCACGGGTGCGGAGCAGGGCCGCTGGCAGGCCATGAAATGGGCGGACGACAGGGTCCTAGTAGGATTGAGAGGGGATTAGAAGGGGATTAGAAGGGGATTAGAAGAGGTGTAATGAGAGGTGTAATGAGAGGTGTAATGAGAGGTGTAATGAGAGGTGTAATGAGAGGTATAGAAAGAGGTATAGAAAGAGGTATAGAAAGAGGTGACCAGGAAAAGACAAATGGATCATGTGGATGGAGGTGCGGCCTGGCTCAGACCAGGGCGAGTGACAGACACCAACAAATCCAAGTCGATGCGATACACCAACAAGTCCAGGCCGACTGCAGTATACACCAACAAATCCAAGTTGAGTCAGACACCAGCGGATCTAAGTTGGAAAAGCCGTGCGCCAGCGAGCAAGACATGCTCACCACCCGAACACCACAAGAGACCAGCATGTGTAGACAAGAGATTACGGTAGACAGTCGAGCCTGCGCAGAAGCATGTGATGCGTAGACGCTAGCATCTCTGGAGCATAGTGAGAAATGTTGGGGCCTGGATTTGGTAGCGCAGACCAAGCGGCCGCGAACCACCCATGGCCCATTAGCACGCCGAGGCCAGCAAATGCCCCAGCCCAGACACGCACCGAAATCGCCAGGCCAGGCGCACACCAAAATCGCCAGTTCCCCCCCGGGCCCGTGCCCAGACCGCACCCGTACACGCGCTCTGGCCCAGATTGGGGAAGTAGCGGAGATCGGGGTAGCACATTGTCACGCGCGCCTGCTCTAGCATGTGACACCTTGCGCACCTCGAGCAGCCTCTGGGTGCAACCCACCACCCCAAACCACAGCAGCCAGAGCAGCGCTTCGGCAGAGGGCCATTCCTCGTGGCAGGCCGAGCCTGACCAAGCGGAGCAGACGGCCGCAGAAAAGCCCCCGACCAAAAACGGACCACAGAACACACCCCCACATCCGAGCAGCCTCCCGCCACACAACAGCAAGGGCCGGAAACTGGGGCAGCGCGGAGGCACGGGTGGCCAGCGGCCGCTGGCTCGCTCGGCTTCACATTGAGGCCCCACCACACCACACACCACAGCATTCCGCAGCGCCGCGGCGGCCAGACCCGGGCTGCACCGGCACGCTGGCGGCGCCTCCGAAGAACAGCCCGCCAACGCCAGCGCAGCCAGCTGTGGGCTGCCTTTTGCTCGTGCTGGGCTCGAAAAGCACGGGCCTGCACACAGCACGGGCCACGGTCCATCTGACAGTGCTGGGGGCCTGCCGGGGAAGGGCCTGCAGGCAGCGCGACTCCGCGGCTGCTCCATGTGAATTGTCTGGCTGCACTGCGTATATAAACCCCCGGCCCGCCCCGCACTCTCTGGCAGTCTATTTTCCACTACTCTACACCACACACAACACCACCAAAATGTCTGACTTATCTGCCGATGGATTTAACGCTTCCAACTTGTTCCAAGACTTGGGCGCCGCCTTGAAGGACGAGGCCATCAAGAAGAAGGCCATTGCTGGAGTCAAGGCCGTCATTGTCATCACATTGAAGAACAAGGAGGGCAAGGAACAGTCCTGGGTCTTGGACTTGAAGAAGGACGGATCTGTCGCCAAGGTCGACTCCGCCCCAAAGAGCGACGTGCAATTGTTGTTGAAGGACGCAGACTTCGTCAAGTTGGCCTCTGGTAAGGCCAACGGTCAAAAGTTGTTCATGAACGGCAAGTTGAAGGTCAAGGGTAACATGATGAAGGCCACCGCCATCGAGTCTGTGTTCAAGTCCATTGACCCAAGACCAAAGTTGTGATTGCGCCCGCGCCCAGCCCCGACGCTGCGCCCGCAAGCACTGCCCATATGTGTTATGACTCCGTACAAATATACGCTTCTATCTACTTGCTCTGTAGCCCACGCCAGCCCCGCGCCGCGGCCCCGGTGCCTGTGCCTGTGCGCCCCACGCCAGCCGCGGCCGCGGGCCCCACGGATGCACGGGTGCGCCGGTGCCCACTGCTCGCTCCCATTTACCCACCACCACCTCTGCACCTCTCCATAGCCCAGATTCAACCACTCCCCAGCCATGGCCAACACAGAGCCCCGCCCCACACAGGACACCGAGGCGTCGGACAACACCCTCGCAATGTTCTTCAAGGACAACTTCAGCCCCGAAAACTACGTCAACGCGCTCCACCTCTCGATCTCGGGCTCCCAGCAGAGCCAGTACTCGCCAGCGGCGTTGGCCGACATCAACAACAAGACCCAGGACATCATCACCCACTTGGAGTACAACACCAACGAGGTGCTCCGGCAATTGGCGGCCAAAACACGCCAGCTCAGCGAGATGTCCAGCTCCATGGGCGCTGTGGACTACGAACAAGCCGGCCCGGGCTCCGACACCAGCCGCTTGCTGTACTACGTGGATGCGTTGCGCAACTCCGTGGACTCCTTGCAGACCGAGCTTGACCAGGCCCGCCGGGACTTGGCCGACGACGACGGCGCCGAGGGCGCCCAGGGGGCCGCCGATCACGTGCACACCCTCGTCCAGCTCAAGGCCGTCAAGGCCAACATCCTGAGTGTGTGCGAGTGTCTCCAGCAGGCGCGGAGGTTTGCTGGAGGCGACGGCGTGACGGAGGAGCGGTTTGCAGAGAGCCTCGCCGGGTTCCACGACGGTCTCAAGGCGCAGTGGCGCGAGCCGGCTGCACGGGACGACGTGCTTGCCACGGTGCTGGAGTTGAGGTCGTGGGTGCCGATGTTCCAGCCTTTCTCCAAGTTTGGGCCGGCGTACGTGAAGTTGGTGGCGCGTCTCGAGAGCGACTTTCTGCGTGGTTGATGCGCTGGTCTACTGGGTATATATGGGTCTATGGGTAAGTTTCTAATTAATGTGAATAATGTAGGTAGTGGGTCGAGACGCGGGCGTCCTATGCGCTCTTCTCTTCCTCCGAATTGGTCTCTGCGTTGCTGCTGTCGATCTCCTTCTCCAACTCGCTGCCCGACCGTTTGTCTCTGTTCTTCTTTCTCAACCAAGAGAAGCCCACGTAGTACAAGAAGGTGTTGAATGCCTTCGTGGGGAAGTACTTGGTCACCCACCAGTTGGGCACTATCCGGATGAGCATGCCCACGGGAATGGACAACATGCCGCAAATGATGGCCGTGCCCCACATGGCCGGAGTCTGGCGGGCCACCGTGAATGCAGCTCCACCGACAAACATAAGCAACACCTGCATGCCCCCGATAAGCGCCGCAATCGTGATGAAGTACCAGTTTCTGAACAAGTGCGAAAAGAAATTCAAGTTCTCGGCGTTGATGCGTCCACGGACACTTCTCTCATCGGCGCATTCATCCAACTTTCTGGTGACGAACAATTTCCAGAATTGCAACCACACAAAGGTGTTGAACGTCATAGCGTCCAACTGTTTCTGCTGGTGGTTGCTGATTGAGTGCGAGCCGAAGAATATTTGCTTACCAGCAAAGTGAAGGACGAACGTGATGATCAATTGCATCGTCGATTGGCCCAAGATCATCTTCCACATCGACACACTGATCAATGGTTGCTTGCGTCCGGCGGGCTTGCGTTTCAAGAGTGCATCGTCTGGTTTGTCGGTAGCCAATGCTAATGCTGCCAATGTGTCCATGATCAAGTTCACCCACAATAATTGAACTGCAGTCAAAACTGAGTGACCCTCGGTGGATGCAACGGCGGAAACAAATGTAAGCACACAGGCAGTGATGTTGACTGTCAACTGGAATTGGATGAACTTCTTGATAGATTCTGCAACCGTACGACCCCATTTGATGGCCTGAACAATATCGGTGAAGTCATCGGTCATCAAAATGATGTCCGATGCTTCTCTGGCAACTTCGGTACCGCTGATACCCATGGAGAAACCAACGTCAGCCAATTTCAATGCTGGCGCATCGTTCGTACCATCTCCTGTAACGGCAACCACCTCTCCAGACTTGCGCAAGGTGTCGACCAATATACGCTTGTCTTCCGGCGAAGATCTGGCCAAAACCTTAAGTTGGGGTACAATTTCAGTTCTCTTTTCAGGCAGCAACTTTCTGAAGTCGGGCCCCTCCATGTAGGCATACTTATTAGAAGAATCTTCGGGCGTGAGAATGTTACATCCTCTTGAAATGGCCTTGGCAGTTGTCAAGTTGTCACCCGTCACCATTCTCACAGTGACACCGGCAACTTTACAGTCCATGACAGCTTCTGGCACGCCTGCTTTAAGCGGGTCTTGAATACCAACAAGGAAATCCATCGTGAGGTCTGCAGATGATTCGTAGGTCGATGCGGATATGTCTATCAATTTGTTTGGATCAGCCATGGATGGGTTCTGAGGATCTGCGAGTTCGGCAGGAGGCCATGTCTCCACACCAACGAAATCCTTGTGTGCCAACATAATGGCACGCAAAGCGTCATTGGCATAGTCGTCAATTTTCTCGAGCACAGCCTCACGGTCAGAACGTTGCATTTTGAAAGCCTTGTTATCGTCGCCCTCCTGGTAGACACAGTGTCTGAAGATGATTTCTGCTGCACCTTTAGTGTAAAAACGGTAGCCATTATCGATTTTCATCACAACACCGGCCCACTTTCTGGAACTCTCAAAAGTGATGACCTGCGCAATGTTTGGCTTGGCTGCAAGACGCTGCTCAGACAAGCTTTTTTCGTCGAATTGATTGAATGCCTTGGTCGCAAGAATCAACAAAGAGGATTCGGTCTTATTTCCCAAGAAGGGCTCGCGTCTTTCTTGCATCACAGGTGCCTGATTTTTATGGAACATGTGGTAGAAGACAGATCTTGGCTTGGGCTTGGTATTGGCCTTCTGTTCCGTGGCCTCATCGTAGTCCAGGTTCTCGAATGCGGTGGAATTAATTGTGATATTAGAGCAGATGAATACCTTCACATCCTCTGGAATTGATTGCACAAAGTCCACCGACTTCACAGCAGTGGAGTTGGCTCTGTCGTCGAAAGAAAGTTTCTCGTTGATGTAACCACGAACAATGCGCATTCTGTTTTCAGTCAAAGTACCAGTTTTATCAGAACAAATGGCAGTAGCTCCTCCCATGATCTCACAAGAGCGTAAAACACGAACCAAGTTACCATTTTGGGCCATACGGGTGGTGGCAAAGGCAAGGGCTAAGGTCACGGCCAACGGAAGACCCTCGGGCACAGCAACAACCACAATGGTCACAGCCACAATAAGAATGTCAACAAAATTCTTACCCTTCTCTGCAGAAAGAGAATTGTGAAGTGTACCCCCAGGCGCAATGTTGACACAGAAACGGATGAATAAAACGACGAAAAGTACAAGCGCAGCCAAGAAACCATACTTGGAGATGCCCTCGGCCAAATTGTCCAAGCGGGCTTGCAAAGGAGTGACTTCTGCTTCCTGATCCAAAGATTGCATGGTTCTGCCGTGAATAGAGTTAAGACCCACAGCAGTGACAAGAGCAGTGGCGCCTCCAGCAAGGATCTTGGCGCCTGAAATGAGGAATGGGTCTTTGAATTTAGTCTTGAGCGACCCAAGGTCTTCGCCGCCAGCGGCATGCTTGTCGTAGAAAGCCATGGCCACGTTGGCAGGCTTTTTCTTGATCGTCTCAGACTCACCGGTAAGCGCAGACTCGTCACATTCGACTTCGCCGGAGATCATGATAGAGTCAGCAGGCACGACGTCACCAGTCTCAAGCGAGATGATGTCACCCACAAGCAATTCGTAGATGGAGATCATGCTACGGGTGCCATTTCTGATGACAATGACCTCGCGGTCCTCTTTTTTGGAGTTGAGACGGGCAAACTGGCGCTCCTTCTGGTAGTCGTTGGCAGCGCCCACCACAACCACGATGACCACTGCGATGATGATGGCCACACCCTCAACCCAATCAACCTTGGGCAACGGCTTGTGCTCGCTGTCGTACAAGGTCTCTTGGCCAAAGGTTTCATAGAGGCCCAAGGCCAAAGACACCACAGCAGCAACTGTCAAGAGAATAAGCACCTTATCTTTCATGGCCTCGTAGCAGAGGCGGAAAAACGACTTGGCGTTCTTGGAGGGGAGCTGGTTTCGACCGTAGATCGAGACTCGATGCAGCATGTCGCTGTCCAGGTCGTTCAATCCAAGACTGGCGTCTGACTGGAGCCCGGCAGCCAAGCCGTCCAAGCCGCCCATTTGCTTGAGGGTTCGAAGCGACTTGGGATCGTGGAGCTCAGTGAGCTGCTCGGGCGTATATTCAAGGCCACTGGGCTGTAGGGGGGAGTCCAGGGCCGCTGAGACATCGTCTCTAGTGACGGCTAAGGACATGGGAAATGTAGGATTCGGGATTGGCGGATCGGTTTGAGATGGGACCGGGGAATCGAGAATGCACAGAAGCAGGAAGCCAAATATCGGAAATGGGGTAAAGCGTTGTACGACGCAGAGCAGTGGTTTTATAACTCAGTGTGGTTCGGGAATGGAGGAGGCTCTTTCCTTTTTCGGGTGGAGAATGATATCGCTAGCTCCAGAGTTTTTTTTTTTTTTTTCTTTTCTTACACAGCCTCGTTTGCAACCGTGGGTGCGCACAACGCAGTGTGGCTGAGATCAGCGCAAGCGCCAACACAGCCTTAAGAGGGTGGCATCCAGCGAAACAGAGAGCGCAGATACTTCCATGCTTCAATGAAGGACGCAATTCAATTAGATTATCTGAATTCTGTTGGCAATGACAAGGTATCAACTGAGCTTTGCGGGCTGGTGTGCGGATGTGTAGAGGGTAAGCGCACGCGCTGGTGCAGCGAAGCACAGGCGCCGTAAATCAGTTGCAGCTGCGCAGAGCGGCACGCATCGGGATCTCAATTGATAGCGTGCGGCGGCTCGAAGCTTGCTGCGGCCCATGCTTGCCAACACCGGTCAGCATCTCAATTCCTTGGCTCAGGCAAAAGGCGCCCCGGCGGGTACCCCCAGTGCTCCAAGGGCCGCCGTCACTCGAGACTGCTAATGTTCGATGTGCACTGTATGTGCAGGCCGCATACAAGGTCCGTCCTTATTGCGAAGTGGGAGATAAGTGCGTGCATCACACCTAAGGCAACTTTGAGACAGCGTCACTTAGCGGGTCCTGGCTGGATCGGACTGAGTACGCCAAGCTCCACATACAAGCATGCTATGTGAATTCAATTCAAGGAGCTTCGAAACTGTATTTTTCAAGCCTGCTTGACAATACGCTCCGGTAATGGCAACGGAATAAACAGTCGTACAACCCGGGGTCAGGTCCGTGCACCCACAAGACTGCGCGTGCGCGTCCCAACGCCTGCTTGCGCCCGCGCGTTCGATATGCCAAGCATTTTTGTGCGTAGAAAGTGGTGGAGGCGCCGGCTGTGGGTGTCAGCGAAGAATTAAGGCATCACCCACGTGCTGCACGGACCGATCCCGCGAGAGGCTTGGACTTGGTCATCGAAATGGAACATATAGGTGTTCTGGCAGTGCCCGGGCGGGCATTCGGCCGCTTGCACCCAGGCACATGCTACCTCAGACTGGCTCCAGTGGGCGCAACTGCGGTGCGGCGCGGCCTACGTGCACCACAAACGCGCCGTTCACTGGAGCGGGTCGCGGGACCACAGCCCACGCGGATTTGGGTTTATCCAAGTGCAAGCTGGTTTAGGAAGGCACGGGCCTTTCCGTGGCACTGGGGTGTGCATTTGCCATGCGCTGCAATCGGGTTTTAGCGGGGAGTTATCAGTGGGGGAGCCCTGCCGTTGAATGGCGTCATAAGATGTTTGGAGCTCGCATGCTGTCGGCGTTGGTTTTTGTCGCTGACTCCTGTGAGGCTTGTGACGAGAGTAAATGAAGACTGATTTTTACTTGCCCCCAGTACCATCATGCGGTAGCCTGAAATCCGCACCATCAACGCCCCCATTCCACCAATGCATGCAGCACATTGACCATGGAAGGCTGTGGGAAAAACCAGGCTTCACCACGTTCGCAATAATTCATATTGACGTCACAAGTCTTTGCGCGGGAGACCCATTATTTCTTGGAACTAGGCTATGAGAGTTGGATACGGGACCCTTGAGGCTTGGCAGTTTCAGGCGCAGCCAGCTGAAGCGCCGCGGTTCTCACCAAGGCGAGTGCGGACGATTGCCGTGAGCCGTGTGATTATCAGGTCTCCAAAACTCTGAGCACCCTATGGCCCACAGGAATTTCTGGACTGGACCGGGTGAGCCAATGATCGAAGAAAAAATCTTTCTTGGAGATTCTTTAGAAAATGCATTTGGATTGCTATTGAGGAAACCCTAGAACGTTTTTGAAGAATTACGTCTAGGCGGTGGGGGTCTCAGAAGTGGCTGCAGATGGGTAGAGACAGAAATCTGGGAAATCGACAAGACTTGTTTTTTATTATGGCCACTTTGGCTTGGTTTTCCAACCATGGGCGTACCAGGGGGACTCAACGGCACTTTGATGGGCTCAGGGGCTGCCATTGTTGGGGGCTTCATTGGCGTTTCAAATATGTTTCAGGGTTCAAGGGGTGCGAGGAGTTCCACGAGTCTCCTTAACTTCCACGTGCCCAATGAGTTTCACTGAAATCAACATGGTCGTTTCACCATACTGTCCTCGATACTGACGGACCCCCGGGAACACCTGTGAATGCTTTATATATTCCTCAACATCCACGCCAGTCTTGAACTCGCCCTCCGCCATCCACCCCACTCCGTCCAGCTTTCTCAGTCATAGCCCTTTGGATGCTGCCTTTCAATTCTGGCTCCTGGCACACCACACTTTGTCGCTGCTTGTGGCTGAATTTGAACTGGCACGTTCTACCATACTTATATACCACCAAGATCCCGACTCGGCGTTTTCTTGTGAACAATGGTGGTGGCATTTGGTGCGCCCAAGAGCGCCTTAGTTCTACCAGCGCAGAAACATGGCGTGTTCCATGGTTGACATAAATCATAGCGGGCGCGTTGCATGCTGCCGACGCCATGCACCCCAAGACCCATCTTTCCTCTGGAGCTGCTAACAGATGTTCGAAAAGCCACTGCTGCAAAATAGCCGAGACTGCTTCTGCCCCGCCTGCACAAAGACACCATAGTATCACTGGCACCTGCACACAGAGACAATGGCCCCAGAACTTTTTCGCTTCTGACTAAACCGATGCCCGCGCGCTTCTTCTCATCGGTGGTGCGGCACACACGCATCGTTTACTGTGGCGTTTTTCGCACCTCTATTTTTGCCTCCTTAAGAGTGCCGTTTCGCCCAGGTTTTCTCCTTCCATTCTTCTACCGCCTCCACAACACATACATAATCAGCATGTCCAAGCAATACGGTTTCGGCACCAACGCCATCCACGCCGGCGCTCCTATCGACCCTGTCACCGGTGCAGTCATCGAGCCTATCTCTCTTTCCACCACCTTTGCCCAAAGTGAGCCATCCAAGCCTTTGGGTATTTACGAGTACTCCAGATCCGCCAACCCAAACAGAGACAACTTCGAGCAAGCTGTCGCTGTCTTGGAGAAGGCCAAGTATGCCGCCGCCTTGGCTTCCGGCTCTGCCACCACCGCCTTGATTCTCCAATCCTTGGCCATCGGCTCCCACGTGATCTCCGGTGGTGATGTGTACGGTGGTACCCACAGATACTTCACCAAGGTTGCCAACACCCACGGTGTCGAGGTCTCCTTCGTCGGTGACTTGGCCAAGGACTTGGCTGCTGCTTTGCGTCCAGAGACCGCCTTGGTCTGGTTGGAGACTCCTTCCAACCCAACCTTGTCTGTCACTGACATTGCTGAGGTTGCTGCCATTGTCAAGGCCCACAACGCCAAGCACAACAACTCCGCCTTCGTTGTTGTCGACAACACCTTCTTGTCCCCATACGTGTCCAACCCATTGGCCCACGGTGCCGACGTGGTCATCCACTCCATCACCAAGTACATCAACGGTCACTCCGACGTTGTCGGTGGTGTTTTGGCCACCAACTCCGATGTCTTGCACGAGAAGTTTAGATACTTGCAAAACGCCATTGGTTCTGTGCCTTCTCCTTTCGACTCCTGGTTGGCTCACAGAGGTTTGAAGACCTTGCACTTGCGTGTCAAGCAGGCTTCCACCAGTGCCCAGGAGATTGCCGAGTACTTGAACGGCCACGACTCCATCATCAGTGTCAACTACCCAGGCCTCAAGTCCCACCCTAACCACGATGTTGTCCTCAAGCAACACAGAAACGGTATGGGAGGAGGAATGATTTCCTTCAGAATCAAGGGTGGTGCTGCCGCTGCCGCCAAGTTCACTTCCACCACCAAGTTGTTCACCTTGGCTGAATCCTTGGGTGGCATTGAGTCTTTGATTGAGGTTCCTGCTATCATGACCCACGGTGGTATTCCAAAGGCTGAGAGAGAGGCTAACGGTGTTTACGATGACTTGATCAGAGTTTCTGTTGGTATTGAGGAGACCGAGGACTTGTTGGATGACATCAAGACTGCTTTGGAGAGCCTTTAGATTTTCCCGAAGCGGGAAGATAAAAGTTAATAGAAATAATAGGAAAGCTAGAAAAGGCTGCGTAGAATGGGTGGGGGCGTGCAGAAAGCATTAGCCCATGGTTTGCGAGCATCATTATGGTCCATAGACATGGTCTGATTACTGTGGTTCAAATTGGCGTCAAGGCAGTTGCACCGGAGTTACATCTGAGCATCAGTTGTGTTTCATGTAGGTTTGCGCAAGGTTTTGATGCAGTCAGTAATGATGCTAGAGTCTTGTCGGTTGTATTCGCTATGGGGCAGAAAAATCTTGTCGGTTGCAGCCATTACTGTGCGAGCAAAATCTGTTGAATTCCACGTCACCGCCAAGTCATGGGTTTCGAATACGTTTCTTCTGAGTCACATCCGAGTTTCAGCGGCCCGCCGTAGAAAGGAGACGTGTGTTTCCGTTCGGTCCACTATGTTGCAAATGACATATATGCTTCAATTGAGCCTCGTCAGGCCCGGACTCTACATGCAAGAACAGACGATCTACAGTGCAAAAGCACCTGGAGCAAGGCGAGACTTAGGCCTCAGCACGCAAGCGACTGGAAGCCAGCACCGATTATGCGGGTAGGATCGGCGGTTCATGCGTGCCTAGAGAGAGTTTTATGCGTGCCCAGAGAGAGTTTCACACGTGTCTGGAGTCAGCTTCATGTGTGTAAGAAGGGCGTTTCGCCAACGGGCACGGGCAAGACGCGTGCCCCCAGCACACGGCCGGCCCCAGCACAAGCTCCAGGCACCCACCTCACGAGAGCCGCCAAAGGCCAGGGGTTCGGGTAACCAGGCCCAGTGCGGCGTGCTGTCCAATCGCGGACAAGCAAAAGCAAGCGCCCAGAGGCCGGCGGCGCACCCGTGCCCCCCGAGACGCTGCGCGCAAGACGTGCGCCACCCAACGCGGCCAGCCAATGGCACCCGTTCTTTTCCGCTTTAGTTAGCTTTGAAAAACCACCACCCTACCACCTCTGGCACCACCCGAAAAAAAAAAAAACGAGCCCAGCTCTACCCCCGCCTCCACTCTTCCTCCGCCCGATCCCACTCATCGTATCTCAAATCGGAAGATAGGAATCTTGTCGACACCCGCCTTGCTGCCCACTGCCGACCAACCTAATTTCCCCCTTACCCAAAGATCCGGCGTCACACCTTTTCTTTGACCCTTATTTTGCATTGGAATCCGCTGCCAGCCCCTTCCACCACCATTGATACATAGTGCGCGATGTTCAGCAGCAGAATCGCTACTCCTGCGGCCAAGAGGGCCGTGGCCTCCCTTGTCGGAGCCGCCGGCTTGTCCGCCTCCTACGTGTTGTACCAAGACTCCGTCACTGCCAGCGCCATGACCGCCGCTGAGCACGGGTTGCACCCTCCCGCCTACGGATGGTCCCACAACGGAATGTTCTCGACCTTCGACCACGCCTCCATCAGAAGAGGTTACCAAGTGTACCGTGAGGTGTGTGCGGCCTGCCACTCTTTGGACAGAATTGCCTGGAGAAACTTGGTGGGTGTTTCCCACACTGCCAGCGAAGCCAAGGCTTTCGCCGAGGAGTGCGAGTACGACGACGAGCCTGATGACGAGGGTAACCCAAGAAAGAGAGCCGGTAAGTTGGCCGACTACATGCAAGGCCCATACGCCAACGAGCAAGCCGCCAGAGCCGGAAACCAGGGTTCCTTGCCTCCCGACTTGTCCTTGATCGTCAAGGCCAGACACGGTGGCTGTGACTACATCTTCTCCTTGTTGACAGGTTACCCTGACGAGCCTCCTGCAGGTGTTGCCTTGCCTGCCGGCGCCAACTACAACCCTTACTTTGCCGGTGGCTCCATTGCCATGGGCAGAGTTTTGTTCGACGACTTGGTTGAGTACGAGGACGGCACCCCAGCCACCACCTCCCAGATGGCCAAGGATGTCACCACCTTCTTGAACTGGGCCGCCGAGCCTGAGCACGACGACAGAAAGAAGTGGGGTTTGAAGGCCATTGTCCTCGTTTCCTCCTTGTACTTGCTTTCTGTCTGGGTCAAAAAGTTCAAGTGGCAACCAATCAAGAACAGAAAAATCACCTGGAACCCTCCTAGAAAATAGGCGCAGTCTCCTAGAACTTAGGCATAGAGCAATAAATAGTAATTCCGTTCGGTGGCTGCCGTGCCACTGTGTAGCCCTCTGGCCGGACGTGCAGGTCCGCCATGGTCGTGGGTCCTGGTCTGTGTCCTGGGCTTTGTCAGGCACTCCGAGTTCCTGCTGCTGGCACAGCTCTGGTTATGGTGCCCCTATTTCATGCCGCTCCGTGAGAGGCGTGCCTCATGCATGCTGAGTGCACCGTGAGGAGGGGAACCCGTCTCTAAATGGTGCCGCACTCCCAAACAAGCTTTTACCTATTTGCGTGACTAAGTGTGCTGCACCTAGTGCAAGAATAGCCCCATTCTTTGCAGCACCACATTTTCTGGCCTTGCCCGGCCGCCGCCAGGCCAACCGGCTGCCCCTCTGTGGGCGCCCTCGCCCCAGGCGCCCGCTGGCGCCCGCTGGCGCCCGCTGGGTTTCGCCCGCCTGTGGGTTTACGAGCTCTGTATGCAGGCCGCCTGTTTTCGCCGGAACGTTGCTCCCTTAGGCGCCCGCACCACCAGAGCTCGGCGGAAGTCGCGCTCTGATTGGCTCGCTATCTGTACACAAAAAAAACTTCGCCGAAACTACCGTGGCCATGCAGGTGTCATCCCCGCGTGGCCCTCTTCCACATATAATATATAAACATCGGGTGCGCCCCTTCTTGCCTCGCACCTCGCATTTTCTGCTTTCAGCAAACGACCGGCTCCATCCGCCTCTGACCTCTTCGGTGCTCCTTCTTTTTCTTTTTCTTTTTGTTTCTACATCTCCCTGGGGCTCTCCTCATCGTTCTTCGTCTACCCAATGCTGACGTCGCAGCTCAACTCTCTGGATGAGTTGCTCCAAAACAACACCAAGCGCGCCGACTCGCCGCTGATCCACGGCGAGGACTCGTCCATCCTGACGGCGGGCCACACGGTCAAGCTGTCCAACATCGCGCCCAACCGGTTTGTGATCATGCTCACGTTATCGTCGTCGATTTCGGGGTTCATGTTTGGTTACGACACGGGGTACATTTCCGCCGCCTTGGTGCAGGTGGGCACCGACTTGCTGAACAAGGTGTTGACGTCGGGCGAAAAGGAGTTCATCACGTCCGCCACGTCGCTCGGCGCGTTTCTCGGCGCCATTTTGGGCGGCATCTTGGCCAACTTGGTGGGCCGCAAAAAGGTGCTCATGGGCTCCAACGTCTTTTTCATCGTCGGCACCATCATCCAGTTGGTGGCCCATACCGTGTGGACTATGATCGCCGGTCGGTTTGTCCTTGGTTTCGGCGTGGGTTCCGCGTCGCTCATTGCTCCGCTCATGTTGAGTGAGTTGGCGCCCCCAAAGTACCGTGGACGCCTCATTGTGACCAACTGTATCTTCATCACCGGCGGCCAGTTGGTTGCCTACTTCATCAACTGGGGCCTCACCAACATGGCGCACGGCTGGCGCGTGTCCGTCGGTCTTTGCATGGTGCCCTCGGTGTTGCAGTTAGTTCTCTTCTTCTTCTTGCCGGACACCCCGCGTTACTACGTCATCAAAGGCAACTATGAAATGGCAAAGAAAGTCTACATGAAGACCCAGCGGTTCGCCTCTAAAGAGACCGCCGATGCCGTTGTCCTGGACATGATTGCTTCCAACTCCACTGTGCCCGGCAGCCCCATGAAGCAGATCTTGCGCTCGATCAAGATCATCCACTCCAAGCCCGGCAACCTCAGAGCTCTCATCTTGGCCTGTGGCTTGCAGGGTATCCAGCAGTTCACGGGTTTCAACTCTTTGATGTATTTCAGTACAACCATTTTCGAGACGATCGGTTTCCACAATGCCACAGCGGTGTCCATCATCATTGCGGCCACCAACTTTGTCTTCACTCTCGTGGCCTTGTGTATCATCGATGTCGTTGGTCGTCGTCGTATCTTGGTGTTTGCCATTCCCGGAATGTGCATTTCCTTGGTGATTTGTGCGGTGGCCTTCCACTTCCTTGGTATCAAGTTTGGCTCGGGCACCGAAGTCGTGGTGGCCACTTCGGGCATTTCCGGGTGGGGTATCGTGGTGATTATTGGCATGGTGTTGTACGTTGCCTCGTACGCCATTGGAATTGGTAACTCGGCCTGGATTGGCGTGGAGCTTTTCTCGGACGTCAACGTGAGATCCGTGGGCAGCATGTACGCTGCTGCAACTAACTGGGCTGGATCCTTGGTTATTGCATCGACGTTTTTGACCATGTTGGAGAACATCACACCTCCAGGCACCTTTGCATTCTTCGCCTGCCTTTGTTTCATTTCGTTCCTCTTCGTTTTCTTCCTCGTCCCAGAGGTTAGTGGATTGGAGTTGGAGCAAACCAACCAGGTTTTGGCCAACGGTTTCAACGTCAAGATGGCTGGTGAAATGTCTAAGGAGGCAAGAAGACTTAACAAGTATATTCAGCGGAGTGAGGCAGTATGAAAGAACCCGCTTTCTCTGTCTGCATTCATTAAAATTGCATCAAGCCCTGTGATTCACGGGTGAAAAAATAAAAGGTTTTTGCATATTCACTTTCAAAGCCTGTAGAAACGTAAATGCCAGGCTAGTGACGCTGGAAATGCCAGGCCCAAAGCCATTTGTTGTCCTGCACACAGGCGGAGGCGGTATATGAGGCTTCTGTGCGCCAGTGACATCTCGGTTGAGAATTGAACGAAGTTGGCGACCCGAGAAAGCTTAGCTGATAGTTGAGGAGGACCGAAACGTTGAGCGACCTCGATTACATTCTGAAACAGAGCTGAAACACCGTCGAAACCGACCTGAAGCATTTCTGAAACGTGGAAGACCCCCAGACCCAGCACCACCCGCCAACGATGGACTCCAACAATGGGCAGAAAGCCAGCCGAAGAAAACTCCAGCCCATCAACAGATTCAACAGCATGAAAAAGCTCGGCGATTTCGAAGTGATCAAGAAAATCGGGCAAGGAACCTTTGGAGTGGTGCAGAAAGCCAAAGACCGCAAGACCGGCCAGGTCGTTGCGCTCAAGCAGCTCATCAACCACTCGGCAAAGGAAGGGTTCCCCATCACAGCATTGCGAGAAATCACCATTCTCAAGAAGCTACACCACAAGAACATCTTGAAGATCATCGGCATGATCCACGAAGAGCCCCAAACGGCATCTAGACAGGACTTGATCTCCCAGCGGGGCGTTTTCTACACCATATCGCCGTACATGAGCTCGGACCTCGTGGGGCTCTTGGAGAACCCGGCCATCGACATGTCCACGCCCATCATCAAGTGCATCATGGTGCAAATGCTCCAGGGAATCGATTACATCCACCAACAGCGCTACTTGCATCGGGACATC
The DNA here is from genome assembly GCA_002893645.1 of Metschnikowia hawaiiana. Classification (NCBI taxonomy): domain Eukaryota; kingdom Fungi; phylum Ascomycota; class Pichiomycetes; order Serinales; family Metschnikowiaceae; genus Metschnikowia; species Metschnikowia hawaiiana. The sequence continues at coordinate 661,808 of NXGY01000001.1, forward strand.
AAGGCGGCCAACATTCTCCTTGACCCCAACGGGGTGATCAAGATTGCCGACTTTGGCTTGGCCCGTGTGTACCACGGCAAGCCGCCGGTCAAGGGCCAGGGTCCTGGTGGGGGTGAGCGCAACTACACGGCCCTTGTGGTGACCCGGTGGTACAGACCGCCTGAGTTGCTTTTGGGCGAGCGCAAGTACACGACAGCCGTTGACATGTGGGGCGTGGGCTGTGTGTTTGCCGAGCTCTTTACGAAAAAGCCCATTTTGGTGGGTGCCTCGGACTCCAACCAGGCCCAGTTGATCTTTGATTTGGTGGGGCCTCCGGACCGGGACCTGTGGCTGGGCGCGTCTTTGCTTCCCAACAAGCCGGACTTAAATATAGGCTTGACGTGCAAAAGAACCCTCGAGTCCCGCTTCTCGCCGTTGATGGGCCCCGAGGGCACGGCCCTCTTGAGTGCTTTGCTCACTTTGGACCCACGCAAGCGGTACAATGCCTTGGATGCCCTTGACCACGCATACTTCACGACGGATCCTTTACCGTTCCTGCCTTCGGAGATCCCTCACTATGAGGAGAGTCATGAGATTGACAAGGAACGGTTCAAGAGATTGCGCAGCGGGGTCAGCGGAGGCCCGGCCTACGCCAACAAGATGCCCAAGATCGAGGGCCGTGCGCCCCAGAAGATGCGCCCGAACGAGCGGCCACAGCCGATCCGGCCCAACTACTGAGTGTAGCTCTACATTGTTCCAGATTGGGTGAAACAAGGTTCTTGCAAGCGTGCGACCCACGTCCCACAGAGGTGAAACAAGGTTCTTGCAAGCGTGCGACCCACGTCCCACAGAGGTGAAACCAGGTTCTTGCAAGCGTGCGACCCACGTCCCACAGAGGTGAAACAAGGTTCTTGCAAGCGTGCGACCCACGTCCCACAGAGGTGAAACACAGCTCTTGCAAGCGTGTTACCCGTCTCAGCTCTTGCAAGCGTGCGACCCACGTCTCACAGAGGTGAAACACAGCTCTTGCAAGCGTATTACCCGTCTCATGGCTCTTGCAAGCGTATTGCCCGTCTCAGCTCTTGCAAGCGTGCGAGCCGTCTCACAGAGAGAGTCCTCACACAGACGAGTGCCACCGTGTTTTGGCACCTTTCCATCTGGCCAAGAAACCGCCACTCGTGCACGCAAGCCGAGGTGCTGCATGTGCCACAGACTAGGTCCGATAGGACGACGCCACACGAATAGAAGGAGACGGCGAGGCCGCGCCCTCGGAATTCAGGCTGATTTTTTAGATTACTGACCGCTGCTCGGCCGTGTGCAGGCAGCACACCCGCAAAGTGGGCCCTGCGGCTCCGCTCGTTCGGTCCAGTTGCATAATTTTCACCCCGGTCTCATGCAATGCGCCTGGATGCATCACCAGGCCTCAAGTATATAAACCCGGCGTTCCCCTGCCACTCTACCCCTCTCAAATCACACAAGAGAGCCCCGAAAAATACATAGCAAAGCTGCCCTAACCATCAAAGGTCAAGCTCTCATAAATATCCCTCTTGCCTAGTGCGACGCTCCTTGAACAACTCTCTTCCTTTCCAGCTTTTTGCACCCCACCACTGAACATTTGCCATGGCCTCCTTGGAAGAGTACTTTTCAGTACAGGTCTTTTTCATCATTCTCCGAGAAACCATCGAGCTGGCCATCATCATCTCCGTGCTCCTAGCCTTTGTCAAGCAGAGTTTGCAGCCAGCACACGCCCCCAAGACGGAGGAGGTGGCGGTTTCCCGGTCTGCCACGCCCCTTCTGCTGCAGCCGGTCGAAGTTCCCGACGAACGCCACCGGAGAAAAGAGCTCACCAGACTCACCGTTCTCATCTGGGTCGGTGGCTTGTGCGGCTTCCTAGTTTGTCTTGTCGTGGGTGCTGTCATCCTCTCCGTCTTCTACATAATCGGCAACGACTTGTGGGCCCAGACCGAGCACTACTGGGAAGCCGTGTTTTCCATTCTTGCCAGCGTCATCATCTCCGTGATGGGCATCAAGATCTTGCGCGTCAGCAAGATGCAAGAGAAGTGGAAATACAAGTTGGGCCACTTGATGAAGCAGTACTCCAACATCGAGAGCTCGTCGGCCCGGGCGGCGTGGTCCGAGAGAAACGCCATGTTCATCCTTCCGTTTGTGACCACCCTTCGCGAGGGCCTCGAGGCCATTGTGTTTGTGGGCGGTATAGGCATCAACGAGAACACCTCCTTGTGGTCGATTCTCAATGCCACCATCGTTGCCATGGCCATCGGGTCGTTGGTCGGCGTCGTTTTGTACCGGTCCGGAAACACCCTCTCCTTGAAGGTCTTCCTTATATCGTCCACGTGCTTCTTGTACCTTGTTGCCGCCGGCCTTTTCTCCAAGGGGGTATGGAACGTGGAGCTCCAGAGCTTTATAGACGCGTGCGACGGCTTTGACGTCAGCGAGACCGGCCACGGCCCTGGCTCCTACGACATTGCCAGGAGTGTGTGGCACGTGAATTGCTGCAACGGTGAGATGGCCGAGGACGGCGTTGGCTGGATGCTCTTCACCGCCGTCTTTGGCTGGACAAACAGTGCAACCTACGGCAGTGTGTTGGGTTATAACGTTTATTGGATGGCTGTGATCGCCATGTTTGCGTCGCTCGCCTACGAAGAAAGACATGGCCGCTTGCCGGTGGTGCCCCTCGCATGGCAACGCAAGAGAATCAGCAAGAGGGCCTATAATCCACTTGCGGCCGCGGGCGCCGGTGGAGAGGCCGAGGCTCGTGCCAGTGTCGATTCGGTGAGCTCAACAACACCATTGAGGGTGATGGAGCACGCAGGACATTGATGTCCCTGGAGAGCACCGAAAGGCCTCCATGGTTTTTCTTTAGCACACGGCAGTCTTCTCCCTGGTGGGCCGCCGGGCACCCTAATCGAACATCTCATCAACGGAGCTCCCTAAGTAGACTTTGAGGGTCTTTCTGGTAGCTGGAAGGATGCGGACCGTGACGAGAGGGTCTGTGCCTTTGGAGGCCAATTTCTCGTATGCCTGGAATCTGTGACACCCGCCAAATGCAAAGTAATAACTTTTGGCTTGTTCACGGACAAGAAACACGTCAATTGGGGGTAGTTCGCCAGCAGTCATATTCTCGATTTTGCAAGTGGAAGACTCCGTTGGGGTGCCTTGGAGTGTAGAGGCCATGGCGTCGATTTTGGACTGGTCCAAAACCGGAGGAATCGGTCTTCTTATCTGGCTCAAGGGCACCTTCTCCTCTTTCAAACGGGATGATTGCATGGACATGATTACTGCTTATTGTATGGTGACGGAGTTCGAGGCTTGTTTCAGCTAAGTATCAACAATGTTTCAAGTGCTTGTACGTGGTTTGCGCCTTGTAGAATTGAGTGCTTTATTTGGCTCAAAATTATCTGTAGGCCCTTGCTGACGGATTCATCAGTATATAAAGCCCATGTGCTATTTCTAAGCAGTTGGTCCAGATGGCCGTTTCCTGCAGGAGCTTATTAACCAACGTCATCAGCAGCGTGCACATCACAGCAATCGCGTTTGGTACGGAAGGCTGTTCTTTGACGGATGGCCCACCAGGCGATTTCCAAACAGCGCCGCCGGCGTGGTTTACCAATCACACCAAGTTTCTGATTCTCGGCGGAAGTATGTTTCAGAACGGTTTCAGGGCGGTGTCGCAAGCGTCTCGGGGCAGTCTCACAAGGGTTTCGCAACCGTTTCACGATAACCTATGGGCTGCGTGCACCTGGCTTGCCATATTGGCATTCGATTTCAGTATGCTTCCGATACAGTATGGAGACGGCCATTCTACTCAATATAAGTGACGCCACGCTCGTGTCTAATTGGGGCAGTTGCTTGGGCCGAATCTATATCGGAAAGATTGTATCTATTCGGGTATACGAGATAAACCAGGCCGAGGCCGCAAATTGGGCATGAAGAGTGCCTCCCTCAAGAGAAACACCTCAAACTGGTTCGAATAGGTGTTTTCGTTTTGCAGTAGGCTTGGTTTGTATTAAATTGCCACAATGTGTGAATCACAGCACGGTCGTTTCTAAATCACGGAAGCGAGTATTATCTCCTTTTCCGCTACTTGCAGACTACATTTGACAGGTACCAGCGGCCGGAGGGGTGGACCGGGAAAAGCATATTCCATTATGAGTAATCGGGTGCACAAGAAAAACCGTGGCAGATTGATCAGATAACGGCGATTATCTTGATAATCAGATCAGGAAGTAACCGGCGCGGGCTGCATATGCATGCTTTCCGAGGGTGCGTTCATGCACACCGCAAAGACGCAGCCACGGAAGAGAAATCCGGAGAAAAATTCAACCCGTCTCTCGGGCACACTTTGTTGCTGTAAATCACGCCACCACCATCGAGCGTTGCCAATACCCCTTTTTTATCACCAGTCGACCCTTCGGCTTGAGACCGCTGCTGTTCCACTCCTGTTTCGTTACCGTTTCACCGCTGTTTCAGGCCGTGCCAGCCCATCGCCTACCACCCATCAGATCATCCACCAGACACTCCGGATTCTACCCAGCTTCCACTCGAACAGCTTGGGCAGTCTTTCCAAACATTTTCTGTCAAACCCCTGGTCACAGAAACAGCCCAGTGCTGTGGAACGCAAAGTAAAAACGCCAGGTGATTTCGGGAAGAGCCACACAGATTCCCAAAGAGCACAAATATTCGAGGTTTGCGCACATCATGATAGTCCTAATAGCAGCCACGGGTCTCTTTTCGGTATGGGCGAGCTCCGGATGGCTGTTCTACTTGCTTGGAGGAGCGTGTTTTTTCGCCACCTACTGGTATGCTCCTGCACTGGTATCACAAAGTGCACCATTCTCCACGTTTCCACCGGCCAAGATCGCATACTACTCGTGCTCCCAGGTTCTAGCCGGAATAGACTTCTGCCCGCTGGGGTACCTCTCCCCGGGCGAAAAGCTCCCTTGTTTTTGCAGCAACCCAAATGCGCTTGCCACCATAGCGTACTGCCTCGAAGCAGGATACCCCGACCAAACCCAGGGCTTTTTGGACATGTGCAACCTGGAAACTAGCGCCGCTTTACAGCCGTCGGACCTACAGCAGGCGCTCGAGAGATACTACACGCACGCCAAGGAACTACTGCACAACGTGCTGTTGGTCGACAGCCCGGTCCGGGTTTCCCCCGAGAAGGTGCTCTTGTTCCGAGACTCATACGACCAGTTCTTGGGCAACTACAACCGGTCCATAACATATGGCTGGTACTTGGTGGCGTTCTGGGCGGCGGTGTTTCTTCTTGCAGCCGTGGCCAACTGGTCGAAGGTCTTGTTCCCCCGTCTTACTGCGCGGGCCGTGGGTCCCGTGTCTCGCCTGTGGCGCTCCAGGATCTCGCTTCCGGCGCTTAGTGGCAGAAACAAAACAACCGAGACGAGGTTCTTCCACTTCCTCCATTTTTTGCCCCCGACGCGTGCGGAGTCCATGGTCGTGGCTGCGTTCTCCGTCTTGACGGTGGCCCTCTGTGTCCACAACATCCGGTTTATTCCCGGAGGCCCCTTTTTTGCATCCAAGACGGTGGCCTTCATGCGGTACTACGCTGTGCGGTCGGGGATCTTGGCCAGCTTCCTCGTGCCGCTCTCGGTGTTGTTTGCGGGCCGCAACAACTTTCTACAGTGGTTGACGCGGTGGGACTACTCCGTGTTTGTCATGTTTCATCGCTGGATCTCCCGCTGGATAGTTCTCCTCTTGGTGGTCCACTCTTTTGGCTACAGCCGGCACCTCTTGGCAGTCCCGTTCCGCGATGTCGAGATGTACGTCTGGTTAGGGGTCCTCGGCTCGCTCAGCGGGATCGCCATTCTTATCCAGGGCCTCTTGTTGCTTCGCCGCCGGTGGTACGAGGCGTTTCTTGTGTGCCACATCGTGCTCGCAGGCTTATTCATGGCGGGCGCCTGGTTGCACGTGAAGGACCTCCGCTTTTTGGCATTCTACTACTTCTCAAGCTGCCTCTGGTTGACGGACCGTGTCTTCAGGGTGCAGCGGCTTTGCCGCTTTGGGTTTCCGCTCGCAGAAATCCAGCTTCATGCGGACGATGTCATCAAGGCGCTCGTGCCAATACCCGCTGGGTTCAAACCCGAGGGCGGCGGGCACTGCTTCATACATTTTCTCCAGATGTCGTGCTTCTGGCAATCGCACCCGTTCACCTACACAGTGGATAAGGACTTCCTCGTCTTCTATATCAAGGTGAAGGATGGCGTCACCAAGCGGCTCAAGCGTCTGCTCGAGACAAAGCCCAGCAGGTGTGCCCGGGTCAGAATGGCGGTAGAGGGCTCATACGGCGAGGCGACTCCCGCGTTCCGGTACGACTCCAGCGTGTTTGTGGCGGGAGGCAACGGAATCCCGGGGATCTTTGCCGAGGCAGCAGAAGTTGCAAAAGGACAGGGCGCTGGATCGCGGAAGATCAAACTCTTGTGGGTTGTGCGTGACTACTCCTCAGTGCTGTGGTTCTCGGATGAGTTGGCGCTGGCGGCCCACCTTCCCCTCGATGTGGAGGTGTACGTCAGTAAAGCATCCAGCCCCTTACACCATCTGTCGGACAAAGTGCCCGGCGACAGCACGCCTCTTCAAGAAGCTGCGGCTTCCAAAAACACCTACGGTACATACGACATGGGCGGACACGAGGGCGCACGGCTCCAGCAGAAATTGCCACACGTGCGGTTCTGCAAGGGCCGGCCCAAGCTCTCGGCAGTCGTGGCCTCTTCGGTCGAAGAGAGTGTCGGGACCACATGCTTCGTGACTTGCGGCCATCCAGCTATGGTGGACGAGCTCCGGTCCGAGGTGGTGCACACAGTCAGAGACGCCACCAAACGAGTGGACTTCTTCGAGCAGCTCCAAGTGTGGGCTTAATAGAAAGACAGCACCAAGATACCCAAGAGGACGGCCTACAGGCATCAATAGAAGCGTATCGTGCAAGTAGACGTAGCGAGGAGGCACGGGTGCGGCAACGTCACGGAGGCACGGGTGTGCGGACACCCACGCAGCAGATGCACAGGCCATCCCATGCACAGAGAGCCACTCGTCTTCCACACCAGCTCGTCCACACACAAGCATCCATGGAAACATTGAAGCTCCCGCCCAACCTAGCGACGGCCGATCCGGCAGGCGCCAGCGCCACGCCTGCAGAAAAGCAGGTCACCGCCGCCGAGATCCTCACCCACGCGCTGGCGTCAAGACAAACGCAGCTCCAGCGGCCCAAACAGACCATCCAGGACTTGGAGGAGTTGCGGCTGTTTCAGCTTGCCAAGCGGCGTGACTATGAGCAGCAGCTCAACAAAAACAGGCTTAATCCGGGCCAATGGATGCGCTATGCCAAGTGGGAAGTGGACCACAACCACGACTTTCGCCGAGCCCGGTCCATCATGGAGCGGGCTTTGGAGGTGGACGTCAAGAACGTGCCTGTGTGGGTGCGTTACATCGAGCTTGAGCTCCTCCACCAGAACGTCAACCACGGGCGGAATTTGATGGAGCGGGCGGTCACGATTCTTCCGCGGGTGGACAAGTTCTGGTTCATGTACGTGCAGACGGAGGAGTCCATCGGCAACTATGCGGGCACGCGGCAGGTGTTTGAGCGGTGGCTTGCGTGGCGCCCGGAGGAAAACGTCTGGGATGCATACATTGAGTTTGAGCGCCGTTACAACGAGCACGAGCATGTGCGGGCGCTCTATTTGCGGTACATCGGCGAGTTTGGCACCGGCTGGAAGAAGTGGCTCCTTTTTGAGACGGGTCTCGTGGTGACGGAGGAGCAGGTGGCGCAGACCAGGGGCGTCTTTGAGGCGGCCGTGGACCGTCTTTGTGGCGACGCGGGGGCCGGTCTGAGGGGGCTGCGGGCACTTGCAGAAACCACAAACACAGCAACCGCCCCAAACACAGAAACACACACAGACACACCCAAACAGGCACAGTCGCTGGTCGAAGCCGCAGAGCTCGTGGTTCTCTGGGTGAAGTGGGAGGCTGAGCTCGACGAGTGGGCCCGCGCAAAAGCCATATACAACCAGGCGCTCAGCGGGCTATACTTCTCCAGCCCGCAGCAGCTCTTCATCGCAGACCAGCTCGCGGATGTTGCGGGACTTAAGGAGCCCCTTGCAGACACCAGCAGCACCATGCAGACGCAGATCCGCCTCCGGCACGAGCGCAACGTTGCCACCAACCCGCAAGACCACGACGCATGGTGGGAATACGCCAAGTTCGTCGAGAAAACACAAGGGAGCGCCCGCAGCATCCCCATTTTGGAGGCCGCCACCGCAGTGGTTCCTGCCGACAAGCACAAGCTGATCGCCTGGAGGCGGTACGTCTTTCTCTGGCTCAAGTTGGCGTTGCTCAAGGAGTACCAGCAAAAGGACGTTGAGGCGGCCCGCCTCACCTGGAAACAGGCTCGTGACCGTGTGCCGCATCTGGAGTTCACGTTTGCAAAGCTCTGGGTGCATAGCGCCGAGTTCGAGCTCCGCCACAGCGGCGTGGATGCATACCGCAGGACCATGGGCCAGGCCATTGGCCAGAGCTGCCAAAACACGCCCAAGCCAAAAATCTTCAAGGCTTACATAGACTTCGAACACACGCTCGGCGAGTGGGAGCGTGTGCGCAAGCTCTATGAAAAGTGGACCGAGCTAGCCGTAGTGCAAGACGCACGAACAGGCACCCTCTCTGCTGTTGCAGTGCTCCAAAAGTACATTGACTTCGAGAAGCTGCGCGGAGAGTCTGACCGAGTCGCCGCCCTCTATGGCATTGCATGCGCCCAGGGCCCTGGACCTGTATTTGACGAGCAGATCGAGTTTTTGAAGGACGAGTTTCGCTACGACGCGGCCCGGGATGCACTTCGGGAAGCCGCCGAGGCAACCAACCTGGCTGCGGCTTGGGCCAGGCGGGCCCTCTTTGAGTCCAGCATCTTGTCGCCAGAACAAATGGACCAGTTGCAGAACGACACTGCTCTTGCCAACCACGACTTGCTGTTCGAGGTGAGCTCCCACCACACCCGAGAAACGCGCCGCATTTTCGAAGATGGCTACCGCCATTTTAAGCTGCTCGCCGACGGCGAAAATGCGTTGGCTCTTCTTGAACTGTGGCACGACTATGAGGAGGCCCACGGAACCCAAGACCTGGTGGCTAGCGTCGACGAAAAACGGCCCAGCTCAGTCACGAAACGCAGGTCTGTGGACGGCGTGGAGGAGGTGTACCAGGAGTATGTCTTCCCAAGTGCTAAGCCGGACGTCAGCAAGTTTTTGGCCAACGCTATGAAGTGGAAAAGCAGCGCTGCCGCCAAAACTTCTTAGATTCGACAGACCTCATGTTCTTGACTCCACCAAAGTTCTGCATAAGCGCTACAGCTCACAGGCAACGACACCTGCTTGGTCAACTACATGATCCATCTGCATGTAAATATTTATGTAGGTTCCATGACGATTTCGATGCCAACGAAGGCGCACTATTCACCGTGCTATGTAGATGCACTAATGTTTGACGTTCGAGCTGCCGTGGGACAATCCATCGTGTACAAGGCGTCCCTGGTGCTGCTCGTTGTCGCTGCTGTAAACACATATTTCCCCGAAACCTGAAACTCTCTGGAACAAGTGGCTATGCATGATTCACTTCTGCATGCTTCTTGTGTATCGTGTACCACGTGGCGTCCTCCACAAGTTCTCCTTGCCAGTCATCAAACAAGAGCCTGGACAACAGCTACCAGGCCCAGGACACTCGCGTGTTGAATTATCTAGAGGCACAAATTCGCTCAAACAAGCGAGCGGTAACCTCCACGCAATGTCAACACCAAGTGCAACGATGTACCTGGCTGTATTCCAGAGTCTTGCACGCTCACCTCGTCGTCTAATTGCGATCCATTGAAAATCAAGCGTTGCTGGGCTGGAGGAATTCCTTCTTTTTCTTCCATCATCTCCTTGATGCGGATGACTTTGTCGCTGGGCTCAATATCCACAGGAATGTCTCTTCCCGTCAAAGTTTTCACCTTCACTTGCATTCTTGCTAATCTGGTACGTTTTTGTTGCAGAGTGCTCGATTGGGTCTCGAGGGGTGCGTTCGCAAGCGCACATAAGCCAACTGTGAAGCCGCATCACGTGCAGCCGATTTGCCCAGGTCAATAGCTTGCAAAAGCTGCTCGTATGAATCTGGGCAGGAGTCTTCCGCCAGAAAAACGATCGAAGGCGAATGGGTCACACGACCATCTGACTTCTGAAACCAAAAAGCTGTGCCCAGATCCAAATTCTAAGGTCACCGGAGAATGGCGTATATGGGGTGCACCGCGCGGGCCATCGCCAAAACCCCACACAAACTAGAACAAACAGTTTTCCATATCCTTGAGACACATATTATTGATCTCGAGCGATTCACATCTCCTGAACCGGGCCAATATGCTTCCAACACCATACATTCGCAACCTCGACAGTCGTGTGTACGAGCCTGCCGAAGACTCTTTTCTTCTTCTAGACTCTCTCGAACTTGACATCGAACAGCTTCACAAGTACAAGCATCCTGTGGTCTGTGAAATCGGAGGCGGCTCCGGGATTGTCTCCGCCTTTCTCAAAATGAATATCTTCCCTAGTGGCACTTTCTTCACCACTGACGTGAACCCCGCGGCCTGCCGTTCGATACAAGTGGCCATGAAAGAGGCGGGCGAGTCGGCTCAAGACCAACAGGGGCCTAGCGTATCGGATGTTTTCCAGATGAGTCTCACACTGGCCATTCGCCCCCAAACAGTGGACTTGCTTGTATTCAATCCACCATATGTACCAGCCGAGTCTGTGCCAGAGATTCCCCTGGGCGCCGATGACCAACTGTGGCTAGACTTGGCACTTTTAGGAGGTGATGATGGCATGGTTGTGACTTGGCAAGTGCTCCTAGGTTTGCAGGATATACTTAGCCCTAATGGTGTGGCATACATCCTTTTCTGTGCTCGAAACAAGCCTGATAATGTCCAAACTGAAATGCAGCAGCGAGGCTGGTCTGTTCGAGTCGTCATGACCCGCAAGGCCGGTTGGGAAGTTCTCTCCGTGTTGGAATTCCGCCGGGCCAACGAAGCCTCCCAATAACAACGTCATCCCCCTATTTCATACTCTGCTGAGCACCAGACAGTCTAGTGGCACCATCAGCCACTTAGATTGTGATAAGTTACAAGGCCACGCCCTACTGGCTCACTATACATTGCCATCCCTTAAGTGGGGATTCAGAACCCTTTTATATATTCAAGAGATAATAGACACAAAGCGCTCATGTGAAACATTCTCAAAACACCCCGGATGTTCCATCGTAATATATAAAGTCCCTGGAAACTGCCCGCCAATACTGGACTTTTTTGCAGCACGCTGTTCGGCCTGTACAAAAAGGCAGAGCGTGCTCACGGCAGCAGAAAAAAAAAGTTTCAGCGCAGCCATAAGACTCACCTGGCACGACAATAATGGTCCATAACTGGGGCAGATATTAAACCAAACCAACTCCAACCGCAAGGACCAGTCCAGCGCACTCAAAAACACAGCAGGCTTGATACCAATTTCTGCTTCGCCCGAAATTTTATCTTTTTCGAGCACCCACTGCCTTGGCCAGACACATCGATTCTAGGAAGCAGGCCACTGAAAAACAGGATATAAAATCAACTACTGTAATATCACACCTAATATTCAATCGCATTACGCCATGATCCCACAATCTATAGACCATGAAATTCGCCACCACAGCGGACAACTCTCCGAGTTTCTTGCAGCTCGCTACGTTGATCAATCCTTGATCCTAGGGTTCACCACCATAATCCAGGGCAAATTCCAAAAATGGATTCTTGATGATTTCCACAACTTTATGTCCGTTTACGCAACAAAGAATTCGGAAGAGCAGGTCCAAAACAGACAGGCCGACACCGCAGAGTTTGCGCTGATAGAGCTTCTTCAAACGCTTTGGTCATCGTTCCACTATCCAATCATCAAATTTTACCAGCGCCAGCATGCAGAGATCTTGGCTCTCCTGGCACAATCGCTCCAAGTAAACTCACAGACGAGGAAAGAAACAACTAATCAAAATCCCTCCAAGGGCTCCTCCAAGAAAAAGGGTCCCAAGTCATCTTTCCGCGCTGTGGAGATGCGAAAACTTAACGAGTCTTTTCTTAAATTCATCAAACCTGCCAAGACCTTTTATAACTCGATCCTTCGTGAGTTTTCTAAATTTCCTAATCCCTTAATTCCTCGCAATTACTTAAAAGAGTTTGATTTGGTTATCCCAGATGATTCTGAATCATTTTCGCTGTTAGAGATCCATTCTAGTCTTTCCTACGCCATGTTTTATTGTTTATTGGGGCTTGGAAACTTGTCTCGAAGCGAAGTTTTTGTAAAGCTTAACTACGTCGATCCAGGAAAGTCTGTTTCTGAATACTACAAGCACCTCAAGCGAGGAAATGATGTCAGCGCCAATAATTCCAGGGCAAAAGAACTTTATCTCTATCCAATGTTCTGCTACTATAAATGTATTGGTTTGTTGCCAACAATGAATGAGCCATACAATCATTTGGGCGTGATTTGCAACTCTTTGGGCCAGCGTTTCATGGCTGTATTCTGGTTCTTGCGTGCTCAATCCACCCGTGATACCAATACTGCAATTCCACGCTACAACTTGTCCACAATATTTACCAAGCCCTGGTTGCGTGAAGCATATGCATCGTCACTTAAAAAGAGCATGTCGGATTCTGCCGATGCTTCTGACGTGAATGTGACACTTTTACGCATAATTGGAGATTACTTTTACCCTGGCTCTTTCCTGCGTCCGCTCTACTTGCAAAAGATCGAGTCGGATTTCTTGAGCCTCCTATTTAAAAGCAGTTTCACATCACGCTTGGGAGACCTGTCGCGCTTCATAATTGAGCAATTGACAGTCATGTTCTGCTTCTGTTCATTGCCTGGGATGGACACTGAAGTGATTTCTAAGTTCAAAGAATTCGTGTTTAGGTACGTCCTGGCATATCTCGAAATCATACCCGCACTAGAGATCCAGCCGGGCGGTTACGAGGGTATTCTCCAAGTTGTGAGATTTATCTTGGCATTTTGTCGTAAGCAAAGCGACAAGTTGGGGGCAAACAATTCGTTGAAAGTTAACCTCACGAAAACACTCAATTGCCTCTTGGACTTTGATACTGATCAAACCCGAAATTCAGCATTAGAAGGATTTTTGGAGGGTAAAATACCTATGAGAACCCATTACTTCGACGAAGATGTTCATTACAAGGATTTTGTGCCAATCGGTTGCCAGTTTAAGGATTTTAAGGATGACCATTTGTTCAAAACAGGCAATGTTCAGCTTCTATTTGGCGCCAATTACTTCCAGAAAAACGGGGACATACCCGAGTTCCTCGACAACGAGGCTGCCAGTAGAATCGCCAAAGAGAGTGAACTTCTGCTGGACAAGGCAAACGAGAAAACGCGGGAGACTTTGGTTGCCGCTGAGGTCACTCGTTACGAAAACAAGCTTAGGTTATTCGCAATTTTTGGTTCGACCAAACGGATTTTTGGCAACCTGATTCTGGCAAATATGGAGTCCGCAAATCTTGAAGTGGAAAAGCTTAACGTGAACGACTCTCAAATGCAAAAACCTGATACGAGCAAGCCGCGCGGAAAGAACCAGAATAATAAGACAAGGGCCAAACCATCTGGCTCTAAGAGCAAGGCAGAACGCACACAAGAAATAAGCGATTCGTCGAACCAAACCAGTGCCAAAGTACGGCCAGCTCCGAAGTTGGCCCCATCCTCCCTCGAGGAGATTGAGCTGATGATTCTCGGACATGCGCCAAAGTTGGTAAACAAGGCCGTTGGAGAGGAACTCGTTAATGATAGTGGGCTCGCAGATATGGTGGATGCCATCGTGAGTGATAGTGATACGGCCAATTCAAGTGCTGTGTTTGCAGAAAGTGAGGCACGGGCTCCAAGGGGCGAACCAATGACTGGAACTGCTTCCTTAGGCGACGAAGCTCGTGTCTTGCCCGCAAGTCAAGACGAGGGCAAACAACAAGATATTTTGCTGGCTCAGAAGAATAAGAGGACGGGACCTTCTCTCTTGACAAGACACCAGAGCCCAGTAGTGCTGCCAGTGCCAAAAACAAGAGTGCAAGATACACAACCAGCAGCATCAATACAGGTTGCTCAAACACAAATGCCTACACAGATGCCACCTTACTACGGTCAGTACGGTCAAATGTTCCCTCACCCTCCGCCTACAAGTGGTTTCGTTGGAATGGGTCCTGGTTTTGCCGCTGGACAGGAGAATAGTAATCCCGGACCAGGCTATGGGTATTTTGCAGGCCACGGTCATGGTTATCCCAACATGGCACCAGGGCAAGTGCCGTACGGAATGCCTGCGTTCTACATGCAACCAAACATGCTTGGAGGGCAACATTCACCAATGCCCCAAGTCATGTATGGGCATGGAGGTATGATGGACCAGGCTGGGCATTCGGCTTACATGGGAAACCAGCAGTACGCAGGGTCGCAAAAGCCCGAGAATCACCAGTGGCCACCACACGAGGAATCAGGAGTCGGAATGAATACCAACGGTGGCAGCTCGTTATATTCTGAGTACAAGCATTGAACCCAGCACTCGTTCCCCCCTAGAGCGTATGCGATGGTTCAAGAGCAACACTAAAATCTCATTGGCAAATGCTATAAACAGACAAACATTTGGGTTTTGTCATAGTATAGCTGTGAGGCCAAATAATCAGAACTCTACGTTATATCAAGACGGGTGCTTCGAGTAGGAAGTGCTTGGAAGCCAACGGCTGCAAAAAGGCTCGACGGGAGCACGAACGCGCTGATGTTTAAATGAACTCAAGAGACATGCTTCAAGCAGCTTCTTGAAGAACAGCAGAGCAAGGGATATAAAAAGCAAAATGCAAAACAAGCGCCCAGTGGGATAGGGGTAGGATCCGCTCAAGGCAGTGGCGACCAGACACAGCCCTGTGACTGTATAGACGAGGAATCACCTGGTATAGAGCGGGTCCGTAGCATCGCGCCTGCACATGAGGGTGCGCGTGTCATCTGGAAAATGGCACGATCAGAGAACCTGCCAACACCCGACACTACCTCCCATGGGTGAAACATCAGAGCCAACAGAAACCATGGGCGACATCACACATCGAGCCAACAAACAGTCGTTCAAAACGCGGGCGCCCGCCGCGGACGCGCCCATCGAAGTGCTCAATGAATTCTACTGGACTCACGAGAAAGAGCCCCACACCCAGCGCCGGAAAGCGATCTTGGCTCGGCACCCCGAGGTGGCCAAGCTCACGGGCCACGAGCCTCGCACCAAGTACTACGTGGTGCTTGTGGTGGGCTTGCAGCTCTTGGTGGCGTGGCACGTGCGCGACCGCCTGCCCTGGTCCGCCTATTTCATAGCGCTTGCATACGTCATCGGCGCCACCGCCAACCAGGCCGTGTTCTTGGCCATCCACGAGTTGTCGCACAACTTGCTCTTCAAGCGCCGCATCCACAACAAGCTCTTTGCCATTTTCACGAACTTGCCGATCGGAATCCCGTACTCAGCGTCGTTCCAGCCCTACCACCAGCTCCACCACAAGTTCTTGGGCGACCAGTTCTTGGACACCGATCTCCCCACCCGCTTCGAGGCCATTGTTCTCAGCAATGTGCTTGGAAAGGTGTTTTTCGCTGTGTGCCAGATCTTCTTCTACGCTTTGCGCCCCATGTTCATCACGCAAATCCGCTTCACATTTGTGCATCTCATGAACGTGATCTTCCAGATCTCCGTGGATATCCTCATAGTCAAGTTCTGGGGCTGGAGCTCGTTCTGGTACTTCATCATGTCGTCGTTCTTGGCTGGATCCTTGCACCCGTGCGCAGGCCACTTCATCGCAGAGCACTACGTGCTCAATGAGAACAACACTGCCCGCAAGCCACAGAAAGAGGCCGGCGAGCCCAACGTCGACCCGCAGTTGCTTCCCGAGGAGACATACTCCTACTACGGCCCGCTCAACCTGTTGACGTGGAACGTTGGCTACCACAATGAGCATCACGACTTCCCTTACATCGCATGGACAAAGTTGCCCGAGCTTCGCCGCATAGCGGCAGAGTTCTACGACCCATTGCCGCAGATCGACTCGTGGTGTGGTGTGATCTGGCACTTTTGTCTCAGCGACATCAACAACTTGTGGTCTCGGGTCAAGCGCTCAGGCAAGGTCACGTCCGGCACGCTGGTGACGGGGTTGGACAAGAACCAAGATCTTTAGAGGCGGCGATTAGTACTATTGTCGTGTGTAATAGAATATAGATGGAATGGAATGATTTCTGAAGACATCTCGATATCCGATGTGAAAGGCAATCTTTACGATTCGTTATCACGAACTAGCGCTAGATTGAAAAGTACATAATTTAAACGCCACATCCAAGTACCGCCAACACCACATGAATCCTGTGGGCCACTGGCAAAGTCTCGAAGAATGAACTATAATCCACGACTAGATCGTCTTTTATCTTGATTCACACTAAGATAGCCATCTCAAGATGACGGCATGGCCACATGGAATCAATGCCAACGCCACGCGGACCCGGCCTGGAGTGCGGCCTCTTATAAGTCTATATATTGCTGGTTATGTGCTGCACCCAGTTCGGTTCCTGTTTGCTCTTTACAAGTTTCTAACCATCTTGGTCACCTTCTCCATGCCCGACTCGTTGTAGGTCAGCAATTTCTCCTGCACGTACTCGATGAAGCTGCCGACGTCAACATCCTCTCCCTCGTTGGTGTCGTCACCCTGTCCAAGCACCTTGACACGGACCTTGCCGGCAGGATATTCTTCTTTACCCAAAATCACAGCCAACTTGGCGCCCGCCTTCTCGGCAGCATCAAATTGCTTTCTTGGGTTGGCCTTGGCCTTGTACAAGTACTCGGCGTTGATGTCGGCCGACCACAACTGCTTGGTCACGGACATTCTCTCCTTCAAGAATCCGTTCCAGCCTTCTCCACCGCCGAAAGCCATCACATAGACGTCGGTGTGGTTGGGCGAGAGCTCCTCCCATTGCTTGGCAGATCTTGCCTTGATGATGGAGAACAATCTCTCCACTCCGAAAGAAATACCCACACATGGGATCGACTTTCCGTTGGAGAACATGCCGACCAAATTGTCGTAACGTCCACCGGCAGCAATGGATCCGACACCAACGTACTCACTGGCATCTTCCTTCTTGTCCTTGGTGGCCTTGGCCTTGAGCTCCTCGGCATTGCTTGGAGGAGCAGAGGCAGCGGTGACGGCCTCGTAAATCAAGCCGGTGTAGTAGTCCAATCCTCTGGCGAGCGACAAGTCGAAGGACAAGTGTTGAGAGATGCCCAAGGCATCCACGTACTCGGCCAACTCGCTCATTTCCTCGATACCCTTTTGGGCGGATGCGTTGTCCTTCAAAAGCTCGGACCCCTGCAAATAAGCCAAGGTTTCCTTGATGGATCCGGAAACCTTCACAAAGTCACCAATCTTGTCGGCCACTTCCTCCGTCTGGCCCTTCTCAACAGTCATCTCCTTCTTGACTGCCTCCCATGGCAACTTGTCCAACTTGTCGACAGCAGACGAGATCTTTCTGACATCCTCCTCCTTGACTCCACAAGCCTGGAAAATACCGTCCAAGACCTTACGGTGGTTCAACTTGACCTTGAAGTCATGGATTCCAAGCCCGGTCAAACCCTCACAAGTGATGGCCAAGATTTCAGAGTCGGGAATCATGGTCTCGTAGTTTCCAGCAATATCAAAGTCACACTGGTAAAACTCTCTCATTCTACCCTTGGTCATGGCTGGTTGGTCTCTACGGTACACCTTGGCAATGTGGTATCTCTTGATGGCGGAGATACTGTTGCAAGCCACGAATCTGGCAAATGGCACGGTCAAGTCGTAACGCAAGGAAGTCAACTCTCCACCTTGATCTTCCAAGTTGTAGATCAATTTAGAGTCCTCTCCGTATTTACCGGTAAGAATCTCACGGAGCTCGAACACTGGAGTGTCAATGGTGACACCTCCATGTCTCTTGAAAAGGGATCCGAGGGTGGAGAAGATTTCCTCTCTCAAGACCATGTCTTTATCGGCCCAATCCTTGGTACCCTTTGGCGTTTTCAACAAAAATTGGTTTTCGTTCTTCTTGCTTTTCTTTCCTGCTTTGGGTTGACCGGCTGGCTTCTTCTCGGCCACCTTGGCTGGAGCGCCGCTCATCTCTTTTGCTTCGCTGGACATGTTTCTGATAATTTTGGGGATCCGCTGGTAGAAGCGCCTGAGCATAGAGTCTTTTTTTTATTCCATGCCATGTCTCACGCTTATGCATGCAGTGCACGGGTGTTTCAGATGGTGTACGGGTCTGGTGGCTACACCAGTCGAATGCAACGTCTACGTTCTCCAGGCAGCTAGTTCTAATCCAGTACCAGTTTTCTTTTCTTTTTTTTCTCTCTCCCTAATCCTCGTTTATGGCGCTGGCCTTCGAGTATCCTAAACGCATGACTCCGTCACTGAGTATTCTTTTACCCCAGCTTCCAGCGGCTGGGTCACCTGTCTCATCTCTGCATTGCTTCAAGAAAGGAAGAAGGGAGGTTCCACCTGTTCCTTTCTCTTCACCATTGTTGAGTTTCTTCTTAGCTAACCCAGAACGCAATGTCAGAAGTGAGCCCATGTTTGCGACTTTCTTTGCCTGCAATACCACATACCTGGTCACAATCTGGATGTGCTTGTCTCTGAACAGCTTAGTCATGGCCAAGCATGCGTCATAGCTCAAACTCAATTCGGCATTGCCTTCGTATTTTGAGACCGTTTTCCTAATCATGCTTTCGTTGTCAACTGCCTTTAAAAATTCCCTGTGCTTGCGAGGCATATATTCTCTCATTTCGTTCAAAAATGGATTGTGCTTCTTCTCCTCATTGCTGCCTTCTGCAACATCCTTCTTCTGAAGTTCCTTGATAGGGTTAGGTCTTTCGCCGGTAGAATGGTGCGGAATCGAAAGTAAACAATCCAAGTACTGAATCAAACTGGATTGAGCATTAGAACCACCTGCGTAGGACCGGGGACTTTTTTCATTCCCGTAGAGAACTCCGTCTTTATTCAATCCAACGTCGGCCATGTTCTTCCATCCTGCCAAGTAAGGTCTAATACGGAAGTAAAATACATGAGGATCGCACATTTCTTCCATTCTCATCAAAATTGATCCTAAATGGTCAATGGCTTGTGCTAAATTCTGTAAAGCCGTGATCATCTGTGGAATATCTTCAGTTTCTGCATGCTTCATAGCTTGTGTTCCATGATTGACAACTTCCGCCCCGCATTTTTCGAAGAAAACACTGACCAAGTAGAACCATGACTCGTCGATCGAGCCTGTGAAAGTATTGATTGTGGTGAGATTGTTAAATTCCAAAGCATTCGGATCATCTGTAGGAATAATTTGCTTATAATTCCAAAGACACAATCCTGCGTAAGTTGCAAGCGGGGGGAGTCCAAGAATCTCACTGACTTCTATTAAGGGTCTGGCCACTATTTCTGGCAATTTGCTGCAAGGAGCATCAGTTCCCCAAACGTATGCGTGGGCCAAAAACCCCAACACCTGGTAAGCACGTCTCTGCTCTTCAACTGTAGTCAAAAACTCAGTAGATAAGTCAGGCAACTGATTCACTACCTCTCTAATCCTTCTTGACAAAATCAAAGCTGGTAAATTGGCCACTATATCTTCCCAGGGAGAATAATAAGAATTTGGCAAGCGCTGCAAGGGAAAAGCCTCGGGCAAAAAGCCCGATTTTTCACTGACATCAAACGACTGAAGGTCAAGCATAGGGCTGAAGAGGCGCAGTATGAAATGTAGATTTAAAATTTTTGTAATATAGAAATGGTTTTCAGTCACATGACCGAGAGCGATATGGTGATAAGGGTACACATGATGTGCGCCGTGCAAGATCTGCATAAGTGGCCAGAGACTTATGCAGAAATGGGCAAAGAAGTGTGCAAGACTCAAACCTTCAAGTTTGCAAACACCATCTATGTCTGCTGCGTTAGCTGAGATTCTGCCACTGAATGGTTCAGTGCTCTTTCAGAAAGCTCCCCTTTTCTAACTCGTTTGCGCTCTGCCCATATACTTTTAAGCTCCAGGAAATTCCAAGCGACATTCTCCGCACTGCGGAAACCTTCCTCTTTCGTTCGGTCGGAGTCAAAATTCTGAAGGTCAGAGATGGAGGATTGATCCTGTATAGCCGATGGGCCTGGTCCGGAATCTATATTCGAATTCCCTAATATTTTAGGGGAGGGGACGATATGAGTTGCAGATGGACTCACAGGGTCGACCTCACAGGAATTTTTGTTTTTTATATCAACACCGAAGGCCTTTCCATTTCTTGACCTACCCTGCTGGTTTTCTTTTCTGTGGGTCCAAACGTTATGCAAGTGTTTCAATATCGCTGATGGAGAGACAAAAGGAAAATTCGTGGAGAGACTTTTCTTGGGCTGGGGGGTCACGCTAGGCTGGCTCGCAACAATTGCGTGCTTGATGATTGTAAGAATGGACAATTCTAAATTCTGCAACTTCAATGGTAGAATATGAAACTCCTCAGAAGCTCTCATGCTTCCATTCCTGATTTTTTGCTGGACTGCACCGACACTTTGCAATATCACTGGCCCCTTTTGTGTTTGAAGATGATCCAAGAGCTTTGCGATCGAGTCCACAGGCCGCAAGGAAGCCTTGGTCAACTTTAGTGTCAAACTAAGCACCTCCTCGATTATATCAACATAGAATATCAATATAAGCTGCCAAAGCAATATTATTCGGAGGGCAAATCTGAAAGCCGACACTGCCAAGTGGACGTATAGGTATAATTTACTCATCAAGTTTTGAAAGGCACCAGCTGCCGGGTCCAGCGCGTGGTTGATATGAAGATCCAAGATAATTTCCGTAATCTACAAGAGGAGAACTCAAGTAGGTAGTAGCTGGTGATAATTGTTGTTGCTGGTTTTTTCCGGATAATTCAGGGCATATCATGTTTTATATGTTTCTAATTTGGCTGCAAAAATATTTTTTGATCACAAAACTACCGGGCGTCAAACGCGAGCAAACGCACGGCGGGATACTAAGCGTGCAACGAATATAAATAATTAAATCCCCAACATAAATAAATGAGAAACGAGAACACGATTTTGGGCACTAATAAGCAAATGGTTTTCTTGGAATTCCCAGAGAATTGAATGGTAGGACGTGGGGTGCAATATGTGAAGATGTTTATATTGGAAGAGCAATAGGGGTCCGGAAGCCCAAGACCCGTGCACCACCCGTAACGGTGAATCCTGCGGTCAGCCTGCGAATTGTGCGTAATGGAGGTCACTGACGATCACCCGCACATCCAAAAACTCCCTGTTCAAACAAGCCCAAGCTCGCTTACACGCTACTTACAGGCAGACAAATTCCGTGCATTGCACAAAGTACCCCTGAGCTACGCTATTTTCCACCGACACTTTTCAGGAGTGGAAGAAAACATACCAAAATTGGTTGCTAACCAAGAAACACCAAGAACAATTTGTCTCGGAAAAGCAAACAGCTGACAACGAGCAAGTGTGGCAAAATACATCACCCAAGCAGCCAGTACGCGTGTTTAATTGAAGATGTCATTCAAAGGAATCAAAAAGAGTATCGTGAGGGCTCCTCAGTCCTTTCGCCAGAAGTTGAACATGGGCGAAATAACCCAGGATGCCGTCTACATGGATGCCGAAAGACGGTTCAAGGAACTTGAAGTGGAAACGAAGAAATTGAGTGAAGAGTCGAAGCGGTATTTTACTGCGGTCAACGGAATGTTGGATTTCCAGATTGACTTCTCCAAGGCGATTGAGGAGATTTACAAACCCATCAGTGGTCGTTTGTCCGACCCATCTGCCACGGTGCCAGAAGACAACCCCGACGGTATCCAGGCTGCCGAGCAATACCGTGAAGTGGTGAAGGAGTTGAAAGACACATTGAAGCCTGATTTGGAGCTCATTGACAAAAGAATTGTCAAGCCAGCGCAGGAGTTATTGAAGGTGATCAACAATATCCGGAAGATGGCTACCAAAAGAGATCACAAACAGGTGGATTTAGACAGACACAAGAGAACCCATACAAAGCTTGTTGACAAAAAAGAGAGAACGGCCAAGGATGAGGAAAAGATGTATGGTGCTGAAGCCGAAGTCCTGGTGGCCCAACAGGAGTACGACTATTACAATGATATGCTAAAACAAGAATTGCCTATCTTGTTCCAAATGCAACGCGACTTTATCAAACCTTTGTTTGAGTCGTTCTACTACATGCAATTGAACATTTTCTACACTTTGTACTTCCGCATGGAAGAGTTGAAGATCCCATACTTCGACTTGAACTCCGATATCGTTGAAGCCTACCATGCCAAAAAGGGTAACATCGAGGAGCAGACAGATGCGGTTGGCATCACCCACTTCAAGGTGGGCCATGCAAAGAACAAGCTAGAGATGGCCAAGCGCAGACACCAAAATGCAGGTGGTTCTCCGCAATCGCCATTGTCCGCCAACAGCACTGCTGGGGGCCTTCCGGCATACTCTCCAGCCCAGGGTCAATACGGACAGTACAGCCAGTACGCCGGTAATGTGGAAAAACAAGAATACACACCAACGCAGCCAGCGGCAGGGTACCAGACTTATCCTTCGCCTGGTGCGCAACCAGGTCAATACCAACAACCGCAGTATTCTGCTCCACCCACGCTGTATGGTCAACAATCACCAGCGCCAACATACAGCGCTGCCCCAGCTCAGCCACAGTACACTGCGCCAGTTTCTGCGCCAGTGTCAGCGCCAGTTCCAGCGCCAGTTCCAGCGCCAGTTCCAGCGGCAGTTGCCGAAACATGTACTGCTTTGTATGATTACACTGCCCAAGCTGCTGGTGATTTGACCTTTACAGCTGGCGCCGTGATTGAGGTTGTTGAGAAGGGAGACGCTAATGCTTGGTGGACCGGTAGGTACAACGGACAGTCTGGCTCATTTCCTGGAAACTACGTGCAGCTTAACCAGAAGTGAGATACTGTTGATGTGTTCTTGAAGTAATGCTCGATAGATCAAGAAACAAATTCGAATTAGTGGGTATCATCTTGGAGACCCAAGCCAACGAAAGAAACTTGAGCAAGAATCAATAATAAAAAGAAGAAAAAGTCTCGAAGAATGTAGAAAGTGATTATAAATAAAAAGCAGGTTGAAAGAGAAAAAAGAATGGTTTAGCCTTTATTCGAGACCAATTGAGCCGGAGTTTAGAAGCGTCGGTTGCGGATATGTAGCAGCAAGGCTGATCCTGAGCGGGTGGAAACGCACAGCTCACGTGACATTTCATATACTGCATTCGTCCTGTACACAACACAGCTGTTTCACACAGTTTGCGGCACTTCACGAGAAGAATTGGGCGTTGCTATTGGACAGGGTATGAGGAATCTGCAGACGCACCGTTGTGTCTTTTACGAGAAGAAGACCGGCTTTTTGGGAGGTTGGGATGCATTTTGCGCTAGAAGGAGGTGCTTGCCCAGGTGGGCCAGTCTTGCAAGGAAGTTCTTTGCATCTGTCAGGCTTAGATCTGCTGAATATTTCCGAGATCCGCGAGATCGCACAGCGCTGCAGGAACTAGACCGACTGTGCATGAAAGTAAGGCAGAATGCATATTCTAGTAAAAAGCATTCTGCAGCGCATGGTAAGGCAAAATGCATATTCTAGCTAAGAGCGCACGGTCCTGCAGAAGAAACTACACGCGTTGTCTGCAAGATGCATGGATGATGGTTTGATTTTACATGATACCTCCGGCACATTCCATGACTTGAGTCTTGTGCCCGAGGGAACGGAACGGGTGGCTGCAACTTCCGATAAATGCCTCGGAGCCCGTGCTGGCTGCGTCATTTGTCTCAGTCTTCTTGGCGACGGATTGCGCATTTCGGGTGCTTATAATTCTGGTATCCGTGGACAGTTGCTGTGTCCACACACTCGGAGGAAACCGAGCCCTGGTGCCGGCCGCGGTTTAGATTGCCTTCTCTTCGTTAATAGGTGCCCGTTTCCATTTTTTTGTTTAGTTGGAAGACAAGCGCGTCAGCCAGCCAAAGGTATGCAGAACAAGGGTAGAGAAACGAAAATGTTTGAGGGGAGAAATTGTTCTCGGTCAGGCCCGGTGGCGCCCTTCCGACTGCATAGTCGTGGCGATGGAAACCGGCAGTTCGCTAAGCTCATAGAAAAGAGGGCGTGATGAATGTAGGTGCTAGAGTTGCAGATGAGCGAGAATGGCGATGGTTTGATTAGAAGAGTGGGGGCACCAGGGCATGATGCAAAAGGCTGCGAGTGCAGTACCCAGGCTCGCCGGTTCCTGATGCTGGAGGGATGCGAAGTAGAGGGGCCAGACAGAGGAGGAGGCAGCAGTTGGATGGAGAGCGAGAGCAACCAGGAACCATGCAGGGCAGGGAACCCGAGCGAAACCGGGCAGCGGGAGAGGCAGGCGAGCAGCTCGCAGGCCGACAAATTGTGGTGGATGGAAGGGAGAAAGGGCAGGATGCGAGAAAACAAAGGGTGAGGCGTTCGTATAATCTGCCTGGCGTCTGTGAGATAGTGGACCACAACATGCTGCAGACGCAGCAAGAATGCGAGGCGCACGGGGTGCACACAGCGCCAACTAGGCGGCGACCTCTCAATGCAAAGGCAGTAACGGCCAAGACCGTGCATATTCGGCGCCGCAAAAAAGAAGTGCGCAGCATCTCGTTTCTCAATGGAGGCTACTAGTGATTTCTTTTTTAGGATCCAGTCGAACGTTGGCTTCGGTGGTTTTGCCGTTTGGAGAAGCAGCGCTGCCTGCACATCGGTCTTGAACGCAAGTTGTGCATGGCGTGGGAGGATGCCTAATCAGTCGTGATTTCATTTAAAAGAGTTGTGCTTTCTGACCGTGGCCGCCGCAAACACAACTATTCGTCTTGCCTGTGCTTGTTCCCCCTTCGTTGCGTTGTTTTCTTCTCCTCCGCCTCCGCATGAACAAGTACCCCAAGAAGGTCTTGGCTTCGAAAGTCAACTCCGTTCGGCCCTACAAATCGCGGACCAAGCGGCCCTGTGACTTCTGCCGCCGCAGAAAGACCTGCTGTATTATCGAGACCCTGTTGCCGTGTTTGGCCTGTGCCCTGTTCAACAAGGGCGTCTGCACTTTCGTGGAGCAGCCGGTCAAGCGCGTCAAGAAGGCGCCCGACGGCCTGGTGCCGCCCACGGCCTTGGACCTGACGCTGCTGGCCAGCGGCCCGAAGCCCAAGCGGGCCTACCGTCGCAAAAACACCGACCCCGTGGCCCTGCAATACCCGGGCCAATACGCCCATGCCGCAGACCACCCGCCCTACCCGCTGGATCTGCTGCTGGACATTGTCATGGCCTACCCGCTGGCCTCAAACGGCGCCCGCGCCGCCGCGGACTACGCCGACGCAGCCGCCTTGGGCCCACTGTCCTACTACACGGCGGGCGGCCTCTATGACCGGATGCCGCCCGGCGCTTACTGGGGGAGCCAGCAGCAGCAGCAGCAACAACAGCAGCAGCAACCACCGCAGCATCAACACCAGCCGCAGGCGCTGTCTGAAAGCCAGCATGCGGGCCATGTCAGCCATGCCGGCCTACAGAACCCGCTCGACCACCACGCCAGCCCCGCCGCCGCCACGGCGGCCTTGTCATCTCACTACCAGGCGCAGCACAGCCACCAGTACTTGACCCAGCAGTACTTGGTGCAGCGTGGCGACGGCCAGCCCGCCCTGGAGTATCCGCTGGCCATGCGCAAGGCGTCTGACGACTACTTCTCGCTGGTGCTGCACGAGTCGGCGCCGGAGTTGGAGCACGGCCGGCTCATGTCGGTGGCGTCCATCTCCACGTACAATTCCCTGAGAAACCCCAGCATCATCCTGCCCCAGAGCGTGTCCGACCTGTCTCACGCAGGCGCTGTGCCCAGCAGCAACCACAACTTCAAGATGGTCTTTCCTTCTTCACTTCCCGCCAAGAACGACATGATGTATCTGCATGCCCTGCCTCTCTTGGCCACGCCTGCCGCCGACAACGCCGCCAACGATTGGTACGGGGGCGCCTACGCTCCCTATGTGAACCAAGGTTACGAATGCTGAGCTGCCGCTGGCTCCCGGCTCCTCTGCAGGGTTCATTCCTGGCCGTCATACAAAACGCTTCGGACCATAGCTAGTATCCCCGGTGGGGGACCTATGGTTTGAAGCTCATTCCACTTATCTTTTTTTTTTCTTCACGTTTGCCATACCTTGGTGACACAGGACCAACTGCACTTGTTGTTTCTCTTTACATAATACTTTACCCACTTCGAATGCGACAAGCCCCTCTTTTTTTCTGCAGAAAAAGTGACACATTCTCCGACGGCCTCTGGACTCAGTGGCCGCCTGTGCTGAAATCCCGAGGTCCACGTCAATTGCCCCTATGCGCCGGCAACCGTGAGATCTTCAACATGTTTCCATGTAGAAGCGATAACATGTAAGGGGGTTAACCTGTAGAGGCGCTAATATGGCGTTTTGAGTCGAGTGACTGGGGCGACTCATGCTGCAGCTCGCTGCGCGACGACATGTTGTCATGCGTGCATCGGCGCCCCTCACCGGCTTTATAAAGGGCGAACCAGAATTTCTGTCGGCGTTGGATTTTCGGATTTCCGCCAAGAGCAGAGTCCTAATGAGGAATTGGCCCGTCTCATGCCTGCCCCAGGTGGGAACAGAAGGGTTATCTACAAAAAATGGGAAAAAGGAAGCCAGGACCCCAAACACAGAGGCCAGGAATGGAAAATCCCTTACGAAAGATAATGGATTGGAATAAAAAGAATATAAACTTTGAAAAAAGAAAAAAAAAAAGCACCCGGCATAGGCGCATGTGCAGCGACTTCACCGTCTATGGCGGCGACTCAAGGTTTCTAGCACACTGAATTCACCATTTGTGCATAATTTCTGCAGCTAGCCCATGCTTACAGAAAACCCCGCTTATAGTTGCGATGTGAGCCTCGGGAAATACATGTCAACTCCGTGAATTTGCGCATGTAATGCAGGCTTTGCTGCCTGGTGCGTCGGCATAAAAAGTGACAGCACTTTATGGATATTTGTCGATCCAGCCGCAGATATGCCCTGTCACCACCTCTGGATCCTCCCGCTGGAGAAAGTGGCCCACGCCCTTGACAAGGTGAACCTTGACATTCGGCCGAGACGCCAAGAGCCGCGACTCCACATCGTATAGCGTCAGCAGCATGCACCCGTCGTTCTCACCGCCCAAAATCAAGGTGGGCACCTGCTGGAAATCGACATTCCACCACATTTCGCCAAGCTTCTTCCATGGGATTACGTTACGGTAGTATGCGGTGGCGCTGTGCAAGACCCCCGGTTGCGCCAAGGTGCTCCGCACAGACTCAATGTCCCGGCTAAAGTCCCACCCGGGCGACCAGCTCTGCCATAAAGAGTCGAGATAACCCGGCTTGTCGAGTTGCCCAAACGCCGGCAGGTAGAAGAGCCGTGACTGCATGCGGAGCATGTAGCTCAGAAGCCAGAGCTGCTGTGGACAGTACCATAGAAGTTGCCACCAGTGGAGATTCGTCAAGTAAGGAATGGCGAGCGTCACCATGGAGGTGACCAAAGCGGGGTACTTGGAGCTGGTCTTGAACGCCACCACCGCACCCCAGTCGTGGCCTACAAGGTGCAAAGGAAGGGTGTTGGTAGGGTTGACGGTCTCGATCCACAGCTTGACGTCCTGGGCAAGCTCGTACATACAGTACTGGTCGGGGGCTCCCTGGGACGACGGCTCGTAGCCTCGCATGAGCGGTGCCAACACGAGCACGTTGTCTTTGGCGAAGTGCTTCTGGAGAAGCGGGATGGTCGCAAGCCACCCGTCGTTGTTGTCTGGAAACCCGTGGAGGAGGAAGATGACGCGGCGGTAGGCGGTAGTTCCGAGGGCCTCTTGTGGATGGCTGGACCACGTCGTGAAGGTGCGGACCTGGTTCTTGAGGATGACCTTGTGCATTTGGGTAGAGTGGCGATAGATTAGAGAACGCCCAGGTCTGTTGGAGGCGTGGGGTAGGTGAGGGTGGTAGACGTCTCAAATACCTTACGGTCAGGTGCATGTGAGATGTGCTTCTCTCAACGCGATGGAATGCACGTGTAAATGGTGCAGCTGTGCCACGACTTTAACGCAGTTGTTGTATATGGGGGCGCATAGCTGCCTGCGATTCGAAAGGACCAAGGCCACAGGACCACATCGACGAGAGCATGGGTTGCGTGTGTTCTTTGTCCTTGACGCTAGGCCGAAACCCAAAGTGCCCTCGGGGAGGTGTACGGATGTATCGTTTGAGTGAACGTCTTCCAGTGGCCTGCAGACGCAGCGAGAACAACTAGCGAATGAAGCTGGGGTACGGATGCTCCACCACTGTAGACGTTTGTCGCGGGCTGGCTTGGAGCCTAGGGCGCTGGCCCGCATGTCGCGAGCTTCAGGAAAATGTCGCTCTGGCAGATAAGGCAGCAATAAATAAATGGAAAAAAAAAATGTCGCTCCATGTGCGAAACAATAACAAATAAACAAGTGTCGTCATTAATTCCGGGGAGGCGCACTGGTGTCCCTTTTAGGGTCGACCAGCCTGGGTCTCTGGCCCCTCGGCTCGGCTCTAGCGCACAAAATTTTAGCCACCGAATTTAAAAGTCGCAAACCGGAAGTCGCCCTGCTTCTCATCTTTGACACTTTTGTGCATAAAAAAGCTTCCTTCGCCGAAGTAAACCGAGTGTTATCCGCCCTTCGGATTTCCCGCCTTCTTATATTGGCAACTCCCGCAAGCTGTATCAGGCCCATCCAGGGAAAAAAAAAACCAGAAATTGGGCAATACTATTTAAAGTCGTGTATTATGACCAGTAGACTCTGCAAGGTCGATGCGATTAAGCCACATGATTGGCGCGGAGAAGCTCGGAACATTTATATTGCAAAATGGCCGGTGTGACAGACCAGGGCAGATTACCGAAGGAGACAATGCCGATGCCGAGCGCAGAAAAACGAATCTCGCTGTAGATACGCTAAGCCGTGGCTAGGACTCTAGTTGGGATTAACACCGGTAGAACCGGTGTATCCGAGCTGGGTTCGGCACGGAGCCGGTGTGAAACCTTGATGAATCCGGGGTGGCACCTCCATGAAACCACACTGCAGCACCTATGAAACCACGGTGAAACAAAATTCACCAGCACATAGTACCCATGCTCCTGCAAAAGACCCGGCTGCCCTTTAGACACCTTCCAAATTGTAGCTGGCTAAGCTTGCCCCAGAGAATAATTCAGCCTTACCATACCTTGCTGGTGGAGGTGTGGGCCTGCACACAAGATACGCATTTCCCGGTGTTATGTTGCCCAATCGGGACGTCAACAATCAAAAAGCAGAAAATTGCGTCCGGAAAATGTCGCAGCATGATAAATAAAAAGTCGCCCGCACCCGCCCTTTTCTTTTCCCCCTTGATTTATTCATTCTTCTTAGAACTCACACTTCGTCATGCTTCCACCCGGTGTTATTCTTGTTTTCGTCTTGATCTTCTTGGCTTTCGTTGCCGTCACCGCCATCCAAATCCAAAAGAGAATCAAGGCCAAGAAGTCCAACCAAAGATACTAAGTCTTTGGCCGGTCCTTTTAGCCTGATATCCTCTTCAGCTGGCCGGATTCGGCGTGGCTGGGCCTTGACTGTTGCCGACACCTCTAGTCTTTGATTGGGAACCAGAGTTGGTGGTGTTTGTTGGTCTCTAATATGGCTCACTGTGTTGATTCTTGCTGCTGATGTGGTTTATTGAAAAGAAACATCATTATCTACCTTTTTTTAGCACCAATTTTACGAAAAGACGGGAATCTTTTTTTATAATTAATAATACGGGAATCATTCTATGAGTGTAGATGTGTTGTCGACTGAATGCTGTGTTGTTGCCGCTCCTACGGTTTTTGCTGGCGTGCTTCGTGCCGACCCACCCTACAGTAAATGTCTCTTTCAAACTTTGCTTTATTAAAATCAATGCATTATAATGCTACACTCTGCCCTTGTTGAAGATAGCTTCTGGGTTTCCTGGTCGCATTCATCTCTTCACCTTGGTCTCTCGGACTCCACGACCTTCTCAAATTCGTTCCTCTGTATCCTCGTCCTTATCTGTATCCTTGATTAACATTGACACCACCAATGAGAGTAATGCAAAAAGCGCCAAGATGTTCCAAGGCACTTGCGCCAAATCCCGCTTGTCAAAATACGACGTCAACGCACCCCATGTCATAGGTGCCACAAACCTAGCCAAGGAGTTGGCACTCATACACGTAGCATTCACGAGTGCACGGTGCTTGGGATTCGTGGCCCGGAATACCAACACCGCCACTTGTGGAAATGCAAGCGAATTGCCCAACGTGGCGATCATTGCATTCACATAGACGAAATTCCTCGAAAAGTTCTCCGGGAATTTGTCATTGTAGCCATGGGTGGTGAAGATGATGTACGGAAGAGCGAAATAGGCAATCGGGAACAAACAGGATGCCAAACGGAACCCATTGATTGTACTCACGTGTCGATCAAGAAATGGGAACACAACAATCACCAGGAAACACCCAATCAAGCCAACAGAAGACATGAGCGTACCGATATTTTGCGAGCTCCAACCCAAACCGCCTTTTATATGCCATGGGAATTGCAAATGTTCCGCATCGTACTTACCTGCGAGGAAAACGGTTATAAATTCCGAGTGTACCAAAGCATGGAATGCAATTGAGAAGTACATGAACATATTTCCCAAAACCGTGTTTGTGAAGATGTTCCGGTTGCGAATAGCCTGGAAGAGATTTTTCGTTTCCTCTCGCTGGGACATAACACTGGGCTGAAGCGAAAGCGCCATAGACTGTCTGCGAAGTGCGTTCCTTGAGGATTTTGATGGGAGAATTGTGCTTTCGAGGAAATTCTCTTCTTCATCATCCTCATCGCTGACGGTGGAGCTGTCATCCACTGCCCCATATCCCCCAAAAGTTTGGGGACCTGCCGCAGATGTCTCATCGTCCGTTAGACTAATACTTTTGTTCAGGCCCGATCTTATTGACTCGGCGTCTCCCTCAAATTCCGGAGGAATATCCGAAAGTGACCGTGTCTCCCATGGTCTTTGTGGGATCTCGTAACCCAACATGCGACGAAACCGGTCTCCCATAATAAGACCAAAGTCCTTTCTTTTCCTTGCGCGAGTTTCCGTTTCTTCTAAGAAGAAAAATGCTATCAGGGCACTAATCAAGAGTAGAATCGACACAACCACGTTACAGAGCGCATATGGAAACCGGCTGATGATGTCCTCATGTAATGAAGAAAGGCCGAAACCCACGACATCGGATGCAGCATCAACATCTGGCTTTGGCCTGGTCAAATAAGCCGAACCGCCAATCAACGGTCCGATGACACTGCCCACGTTCCAAAACAATGGAAGGGCAGCAAATGCAAGTGACTGGTGCTTTCTTTCCTTCACTATCTCACCAACAACGGTTTGCA
This sequence comes from Metschnikowia hawaiiana, assembly GCA_002893645.1. NCBI lineage: Eukaryota > Fungi > Ascomycota > Pichiomycetes > Serinales > Metschnikowiaceae > Metschnikowia > Metschnikowia hawaiiana. The sequence goes on from NXGY01000001.1 coordinate 693,333, forward strand.
TCACCGCAACGTTTCCGTTGAGAGCACCGGCCAATGTTCTGGCGGCCAATGCCATGTAGAAATTTTGAGCAAAGCCAAAGATAAGAAGGCACATTGCCGTACCAAGAGTGCCTATCATGAGCACCGGTTTCCGCCCCACACGGTCACTTAGCCTTCCCCAATGAATGCAGCAAAAGAATTGGGCAAGTGCAAAAGACGCCGCTAGAAGGCCAGTGTATTTCGAGATTTGCGATGGATCATCGGTTATACCAAAGTCTCGGATCATAAAGTACACATATGGAAACAACGATGTAAAAGTGATGGGTTCGGCAAACCTGATCATGCACACAACTGACATTTGCCAGACTGGAAAGCCTCTCAATTGCTCACGTAATGCTCCCATTTTGCCCGATGTTTCTTTCCATACAACTCCAAAAATTCGATTTCGTGAGCTCTGGTAAATTCCCAAAATGTGTTGCGAGTGGACTTGGTGCGCGTTATATGGAACCTCACCGTATCAAATCGGTGTCACAATTACTCACAAACAGATATGCCTGCATTTACTTTCCCCGCTGTTCCTGATCTTCATCGCGCAACAACATGCGGTAAACGTTATCTAGGCGCGGCACCAACAACATGACTCACGGATGACGGATTTCGCTATTTGTACACGCTTCAATGTGACAGCGAGCTTCTATAAAAAAAGATGTTCGAATGACCGCCACACAGCCCGGTCGCTCTGAGTACTCTAGACTCTGGGCTCGTATTCTTAATTCCCTAAACTAGTCCAATTCACCTTCGCACATTCGCAGACTTAAACGGAACTTCAATCCTCATAATCATCCATCGTGAAAGACTGCATGAGGCCAAATAATGCAAGCAAAGCCATCAGCCACCAGGATAACCACGCGACATTATGATTATCTCCGAATGACATGAGATAACCAAAGATAATTGGACCCACACTTCTCGAAAGTGCTAACATACTCATTGTTAGCGAATTGACATATGCTCTGTGTTTCTTTGCTGCTGCTCGATGGTTGAGGATCATCACTTGTGGCATGCCTGTAGCCGAGGCAAGTGACTTCATGCATGTCATACAGTAAAGTAGTACAGGCGTAACCCATGTAGGAAAGGCTTCGTTATGCTTGTGGAGTGTAAAAATTGTCAAAGGCACACAAAAGTACACAACCGGGAAAAAGACAAGCGAAAATCTAAAGCCGTTCAAAGTGCCCAACTTTCTGTCAATCACAGGGAAAATGAGCAAAATAATCAATATACCCATAATTCCAGTGGAGGAGAACAAAGTCCCAATATACGATGTATCCATACCAAAACCACCAGATATTTTAAATGGAAATTCGAGAGCCAGTTCTTGAAACCTTGTTGCCAAGAAGACAGGAAGAAATTCGTTGTACGCCACGTTGTGTAAGGATATGATACAATTAGACATTATCACTGTGATAACCTGTGGCGTAAGAATTGGCGGCTCCACATCTGCATTGGTTATTTCGGTCGTACCTTGTTCAACCGAAATTAAAGCTTGTGATTTAGTTGAAGAGGCTGAACTTTCCGCTGACAGCGTACCTTCTGAGGTGGCGTAGTCCGCATCATACTCCTCACGTGAGGCATAAGCAGCATGAGGTTCACCATTCGGTCTCAAAGTATTAAGAAGAGGGGATGCTTCACCTGCAGCATTAGCATTTTCACTTTCCTGGTCAATACTTCTCTTATCATGCCACGGACGTACCCTTCTTGCGCCTCCGGTGACTAGATGGGTTAAGTAGTCACCTATATCAAGACCAATATCTCGCCTGTCACGGAAATCATCATTTGTTTCTTCCAAAAATAGGAAACCAACGATCATGCTTGTCCAGAGAAAAATAGACACAACAATGTTGGAGAGTGCGTACGGATGAGCATCACGAAAGCGGAAATAAGATTCGGAGAATGAGCTTTTAGATAAAGAGAGCGTGGATGTTGTGGAAACCGAAGAATGATCCCCTTTGTAAGGACTATCAAGCTTTGGGTTGGTGAAAAGCCTGGAACCACCGATCAAGGGTCCAAGGATGGAACCGCAATTAAATAGAAGTGGCAAAGTGCTGAAGCCCACTGCTTGATGTCTTCTTTCAACGCAAATTTCGCCCACAACTGTTCTCAATACAGCAATGTTTCCGTTCAAGGCACCTGCCAAACATCTGGCCGCTAAGGCCATATAGTAGTTGGTGCTAAAGCCAAAAACCAACAAGGAGATCGAGGTTCCAAAGAGTCCAAAGATAAGGATCGGCTTTCTTCCTATTCTGTTCAGTAACTTTCCCCATTGTAGGGCGCACAAAAATTGGCAGAAGGCAAAAGATGAAGCCAAGTAACCAGAATACTTGGAGATCTCTTCCTCCGTGGGAGCTATTTGGAAATCTCTAATCATGAAGTAGAGATATGGGAATAGCGACGTAAACGCCAATGGCTCCGAGAATCTTATAAGGGAGATTACCAACATCTGCCTGTAGGGGAAGTCAGCCATTTGCTGACGAAAGGTTTGTGTCGTCATCTAGATTCAATTTGAAATTTGCGCTGGGATCCGAAGAATTGAAGAATAGCTCTGCGCTGAGGGGTGAGCAGAGGCAAGCACGTTGGCAAGGATAACCAGAGGGAAGCCAAAACCAGTGAGTATTATCGCTTGAAATAAATCCAGCAAATATAAAGTAAACCGCCAAAACCAAGGGGTATCCCTCAAAGCTCTTTCGGTGGGTGGTGCAGATGGCTGTCTGTGGCCCACATGTGCAGCCGGGGCCGATAGGAACCGCTCCTGCATATGAAGGAATGCGCATGCCGAATGTCTAACTTAAGGACAGTCAAATACGAGAAGCAGGTGTCACCTCTAATGACTAAGGGGCTGTACCTTAATGGTCCGAAAAATAATTTGAGAGATCTCAAAAGAGAACCCCTTTCGAAACGTGCACTCAAAAAAGACACGTCGACAAAACCCACCCCTTAGGGGCGCTCATGAGAAAATATAGGCGTCTCATTTCTTGCAGCCATAACCCCTATATTTTTTGGGGCGGTGAGTCGCTGACAAGCCAATAATAGACTCAAGAGTCAAGCTTGAAGCGATCTTCGGATGATTTTCCGAATAGCAAAAGGAAACGTCTCCTCAACGACGAAACGAAACAGCAAAGCCCTTGCCCCAGTTTGCTTCATAAAGGGATAGCGGTGTGACGCGGAAAGCGTCAGGTGCTAAAAGTCAAAGTGTTTCAGTCACAGAATTTAGGGTTCGATCGCGCAATAAATGGTTATTCCCTATGAATAAAGTGTTGGCCTTTCCACCATGGCTGGTGCTTGATTCATCCCAGTGAGCTGGTTCCCCGTTATATGTCTGCTTTTCGCACGAGGTGGTTGCAACGAAGTTCTCCCGAGAAAAAATCGGAGGGCAGGGATTTTGGATGCACGGGTGCACACACAGCCTCTATTCATATTTGAAGTGCTCAACCTTAGCCAAAAAAAGGAAGAGCTGTCGTTCTATTTCAAGCGTGCATGTTGGACTCACGAAGACCCGATGTTTGGATTGAGACCCCTCTCGCAAAAAATGGGCAGGTAAAGAGGTAAGCGTGGTGCGGTTGTTGAGACAGCGGTCATGGTCGCAAGCCGAAGGAGGCTTGGCAGGATCGCGGGCTGTGCGCGCTTTGGATGCCCAAGACTGTATCTAGAGAAAGGTCTCAACGGGACGCATTTCACTGATTCAGAGAACTCACCAGATTGCAGGGCGTTTCGAGCGAGTTCTATATGGACGGAGCGCCTCAGCGTACTGGAGCAACTGCCAGATCTTCATCACGCCCGAATAACTGCAGCGGCCGATTTGCAGTGTCGTTTATTGCAAGATCGCCCGCCATTGTATGCAGAAACCTGTGTGTTGTGCTAGACCCTCACTTGTGAGTGTAAAAATAGCGGGGCTAGCCCAAGCCAGGCACGCGAAACGTCAATATTGGATACGAAAATTTTTTGCCTCTTTAAGAGCACCTACGGAACAAAACCTAAAAAACAATCCACACCTACTTCCCTGCCAAAGGCATATCTACCATCGTTAAAGTCTCCAGGAGTCGCCCTCATTCGTTTCATAACAGTGGCTTCAATTTATACCTCGATTCTGAATTCGGGCTTCTTTTTTACTGCCTTCGCTCCCCATAGCCCTACACAACATCAAACCTTTAGACGAAAATGATGGCCGCCAAAGCTGTTTTCACCGCCTCTCTCTTGGTGGTTCTCACATACTTCGCTTTCTTCCACCAAATCAAGCATCAACTCCAAACGAGAGATGTTCATCAATTTGAAACTGCCTCCAGTATACCCCAAACCTCCCAGACTGTGTTCACCAAAGTTATACGTGCTGACTTCGCTGCTTCAACGACAAACTCCTCTGATGCATCGGCTGCTACTGAGACCTCGGGAGTAAGCTCAGCTTTTTCCTCTCAAGCAATCAGCTCTGCAGTGGCATCGTCCAGTGCAAGCCAAAACCAAGGCCAGGGCCAAAGCCAAAGTGAAAACCAAAACCAAAACCAAAGCCAAAGTCAAAACCAAAGTCAAGGCCAACAACAAAGTGATGGCAACCAGGACAATACTAGCAGCAGTAGCAGCAGATCCAGCCCTAGCAGCTCCAGCAACGCTAACGTCGACCAAACATCTACTCAGGATTCCAGCTCCCTGCAAACCACCTCCGCTTCGCAAGATTCGTCTGTTGCAGATGACAGCAGCTCTCAAGCTGAGACCGGGTCCACCGCAGAGCAAAGTATTGCCTCATCCACACAGGCCCCAGAATCGACCAGTACGGCTGCTTCCAGAACCTCTGACTCCGACTCCCAATCTTCCGGCTCCACAGCATCTGCAAGTGGTAGTCAGACGACTAGAGTTTACACCTCTCAGGAGAACGGTAAAACAGTTGTTGTCACACAAACTTCGATGGTCACTCAATCCAACTCCCAGCCCTCTTCATCTTCATCTAAGAGCACCTCAGGCTCTTCTAGCGGCTTGAGCAACACAAACAAAATAGTTGTTGGTGTTGTTGTCGGTGTTGGAGGTGCTATTTTGGTCGGTCTTGCTGCCATGTTCTTCTTCTTGAAACGTAGAAACTCCAAGGGTCAAGAAAGCGGATGGACTTTCTGGAGAAAGAATGAGAAGGGAGGTGAGGACAACTTCTTTAGTGGCGAGTTGGGTGTCCGTGACAGAAACATTAACCAAGGATCCAACTTTTAAACAATCATGTCATTTGTCTAGATGCCCATGTGGCTCGACCAGACTTGCTTACTTCGATATACCTGAGAGTTTCACATACTTCTGATATCGAAGCAAGTCCAAGCTAGATATGCATGTCGCTGTTTAGATGGATTGCTGACATATGCATAAATGTTGCATTATTCTTAATTCTTGTGCCGTGTCTCAAGACTACGGCGTATGAATAAAAAGCATCGAATGGTAATTGGTACCTCGATGATAGAATTCAAAGGCTTCTATTTAGGGCCGCCACGGCCACAATCAGATTAACTATTGATACCCCAAATCCATACATGTGTTGAGCATGACGCAAGCACCGAGCTATTCAATCTGAGGCCCTCTTGGCCACCATGTTGCCGAAAGTGAGAGTCAGAAACCTGAAAACTGTGACTTAATTTAAGCAGTCCATTTTATCCTTAATCATCGTTCCGACCGTAGCTTTCGCCATTTACCTAAATAAGTCTAAAATCTACATCGCGAAAGTCATCGCCTTTAAGCAGAGCCGACTCTAAGTAGACATGTCAGAGTAGAGTGCTTTGTGTGAGATATGAGACATTTGCACCTCGTGCATACACCCTGCACATTAGAACAACTAAGCATGAGCTGAAAGGAAAGCGTTACAACGGGAAGGCAGGCAGATTCTAATGACCGCCAAGTCCACCGCACTGTGGCTGGAGACAGCACAGCATGAATAAGATCTGAAGCTTTGGATTGGACAGTTAAACATGAGCGATACATGGATCAAACAATGGTGAGACAGACCTGAGACATGGATGAAACAGAGTCGAATTGAAAAACAAACGACTCAGCAACGGGAAAATTATGGGAATCGAACGGAAATAGACATTCACAATCAGACGTATACAATTCTCAGCCATGGCTAAGGGGTGAATCAGTAAGTGACGCAGTTGCAGCCGATGTTAGCCGAGGCCGGCAAAGGGCAGCAACGGCCACCGAAGACCGAGGCAGTAAAAACCCCAACATCCCCGCCATATGCGTCAAGAAATGATGTGGCAAATCCGGAGAGAATGACCTTCTCGGCATGAGAAGTTTTGGTGTGCGGAGGTGCGGAGTCCCACTTGTGGTGGTGGGGAGTGCGTGCATGTTGAGGCGTGCCAAGGCAAAAAGGGCAATTTGAGACATTTCTCCTGAAAACACTGCACATGACAGTGCGCGGAGGGACCGTACATGACTTGACATTTGGAACATATACTGCAAAAAACAGGTCCAAAGGTCATAAAGGTGGGCGAAAAATGGAAAAAAAACAATAAAATCGACTTAGTAAGGTTTTTTCTGCTGAATTCTTCTAAACTAGCAACTTTCCTTGGAAACGAAATCCACTTATTGGAAAAATCACAGAACGGGCTTTTTGTGAGGACATACAGTGTTCGCAAGGTTTGCTTCGCTCATGCACGCCGCGCTGAGATCGTGCATATATGCCGTCGAGGTGCACAAAAAGTCAGGCTTTAACGCTGGAAATCTCTTCATCTCTGCACGATTTGTCGGTCGCAACGCACTATAATTTCGTATCACTGCAGACAGCGCCTCTTTTAATGCGCCCTTGACAAAAACGCAGCATTACCTTGCATGATACACAGCTATCAAACTCCCAATGCCCGAGCCTTTTTTGGTGGGCCAAGTCTGCGTCTTGTCGCAGTTTTTTGCCAGAGTTCCTTCCGCAAACGTTTTGTTACTAGTGCATTTACCCATCCACCAGTTCAATTTCGTTTCTGAGAACTTCACTTCTATCGACTCGCCTCGCTTGTGTTAGCCTGCCCTGCGGTTTGTCGCCTGTCTCGCCGAACCATTTCGCATTTATCACCGTTGGCCACCCAAAGAGCCACCTTTTGCATTTGGCGTCCGATTGCCCTTTGGCTGTCGTTTCATCGGACTCCCCCGGGTTCTTGTGTATGATTGCAGTGGTCTAGTATTACACTCCAGCTGATCACCCCGAATTTCTGTCGTTTGAACAGGTGCAAACCCCCCCGTGTGAAGCACTCGACCCCAGCTTTCCCGAGCACACAGAAAGTCAGCCACCCCTGAGAACAGGGCGCCCAAACACCGAGCAACAAAAAGGTTCAATTCCCAAAAAACTCGGGTCTCAAAACCAGCCCCTGAAATACTCCGTTTCCCGTTGCAACGCCGCACCTGCCGGCTCTGAAACTCGGTCTCGCTCTGTCATGCTTGGCATCCATGAGCTCCTCAACCGCAGACAAAGCTCGCTGCCGTCACCACCATCAACATCCCCTGACGATGCTGAAGTGGCCGCAGGCTCCAATTCCGCTCAGCTCGCCTCGAACGTGGGCAAGGCTGCCCCGCTAAAGGTCAATTCCGGCGGTTCTATGCCGGCGCCGATCCGGTCCAGTAGGCCTCGGCGCCGCAGTTCCAAGTTGCACCGCTCCCGCGTGCACCCGCATGTGTTGCAGAAGTCCAAACTCATAAACATTGCCTTGCGGCGCAAAAGCTCACTCAAGCGGACGTCCAATCCCGACACCTGTGGGCTGAAGCTCCACCGCAAGTTCTTGGAGGCGGGGCTCCGGGCGCGCCTCGTGTCATGTCCCTCCATGTACGAGATTTTCTGTCAGCTCACGCCGGCAAACTCCCGAGGCAACAGCTTGTACAGCGTCGAGTTTGACAACCAAGCGTCCGCCTTGAGCTGTACCGATGTGAGCCGCACGTTGGCACCAGCCGCCATGAAATCTGACTCGGCCTCCATGAACGACAGCCCCGACAGCAACGGGTCGCCTCTAGATTGCGATAGTGCCCCTGACTCGGAGCATCCTCTTGGCTCCGAAAGTCTAGCTACACAAGCGCAACTTGCCAAAGCCGACAGCGTGTCCAGCTCTAACAGCCTGCACGCCAGCTCATCCAAGAGTTCCAGCGACGACAACACCCCGTTAAGCTCGGAGTCGCCCAGTGACTCCACCAGCCCAGTGAAGTGCGAGAGCCCCGTCAGCTACGGCAGCAACGTGCACGGCAGCGGCGCCAATCCTGTGTTGGAGTCGTATTTCGATACAACCCCGAAACTATCCTTCGACGCCCAGCATCCCACAGCATCGGCACTACCCTACGAGTACTTCCAACGTGGCCGGCTCGTGACTCGGGCGGTGCGGCTAATCGACAATAACTTGGTCAACTTGGCGGGAGTGCCGTCCAAAGTTCTCAAGTCGTTGCGCTACGAGAAGAGCCCGCTGTCGCCGCATGAAAAGTTCAACCGCGATCTTGTCAGCACCTTCAACTGCCTTGACACGGCCATTCTGTCTGTGTTTGGCATTCAAAACTACTCGTTGGTACGCGTGACCAAGTCTGCTTCATCCAACACGGAGCCCTCGGTGCTTGTCAAATTAGAAACCGCTCATCCTGGCGATGCAAGTCTCATTGACGATGGCGAGTATATCGAGGACATGGTCACGGCCTTGGGTCGCCGCAATACACTGCCCAGCAACTTGTTCTTGAAGAAGATCGTGGCACGTCCACGCTACAAGGTTGACATGAAACTCTACTTTGTTCCCCATGACATCGCCATGTCTTTGTACGTTGACCCCAGGGCGTTCGAACGTGACTTGATCAATGGTGTAGTGGATCCCCTTACGCCGCCCACCCGCCACATCTACACTACGTTCGACCCATCACCGCTGTTCGAGACTGTACTGCAACTCATTCGCGAGAGTGAGTCCTACTGTCAGCTGTACCCGGCGGACGCCGCCAAACTGCAGATGTCCGAAGTGCCAAACCACATGACCGAGAATCTAAACCTGTTTTTGCCGGGCTCGCTGGATCTGGGAAAAGACTCAGACGACTCGGGCAAGGAATCAAGAGAGTCATGCGACTCGCGCAGCGTCTCTGCTAGTCTGGGCTCGCGCAATTCTGTATTTTCATTGGCGGGTTCAGGGTCTTCAAGCGTCTCGTCGGCAGGATCTAGTGTCAGCGAGATGAAAAGACCTTAATATCTAAGCTCAATAAGTTCTACGGGTTCGACAGCGCCCATGTCTTATGGTTTGCTAATACTTTTACGACCTATGGCCATTCACGTTTTGTGAAATGCCGCCACCACAAGGCACGGGATATCCCCATTTTTATAGAGTCTTGTGGTGTTGAATGTCGCGGGTGCAAGTTATGACCAGTGGTTGAGAATGCATCAAGGCCAACGATTCTGCTGATTGCTTTTGCAAGCGACAACATCTTTTAAATCGTCTCGAAATGACCTTGATTAATCCTTCGCCCAATATCGATCCTTCACCCGGACTCACAAATAATGTTCAAAATATTATGAGCAACGAAATCGCATCTGCATCACACAATGGCATATATTTATGTTAACTTTTGTGTTTGCTTTATTGGGAGTGCTTTATTTAATGGATTTCGTTTCATCTGTTTGCTTTATTGGGATCAATTTGTTCTTATGCTTTGTTTGATTTGTTCTTAACTAGAAAAATGTTTCCCATCTTGGGACAATTGGGTTGATTTTTTTTTGAGTTTCACCTGCTACTTGGTATTTTCTGCTAATCCTAGATAGAAGATACTAGTGGCATTTATTGGGATATACGATTTGTTTGCTTTTACGGTCTTTTGATTTGTTTGATTTTATATTACTACTGGAGTTCTTTTTTTATTTATTTGTTTCTGCCATTTATTCCTATGCCTCCGCTGCTCATCCTTGTGAATATTATATTAATATATCGATTACTTTTGGTAAAGCGTGAATGTAAGAGCTTGCTAGACCAGCAAACTCGATCCACAAAAAATTCTCTCGTAACATTCCATCTACGAGTACTTTGTAAGCGATGCTAGGGCGCCTTTCCACTTTGAATCTACAGCCGTTTCACCTATTATAACCTTTATTTGTTTTTACGTATGATACCACATTTCGAAACCTAAACGTTCAACGAGACGTTTTCGGTGGTAATCATGTCCTTGAATGGCTCCAAAGCATTCTTGACATCGTTGTTCACGAACTTCTCAGTCTGCTGAGGAGCTCTTCCAACGAAGGTGGATGGGTCCAACAATGACTCCAACTCGCCCCAAATAGGCTTGAAGTATTCAGTGTTCTTGACTCTTTCAATCAAATCATTGTCACCACCCTCTTGCTTGACAACAGCAGATGCCTGGTGAGACAAGACACGAATTTCCTCGTGACAGTCTTGTCTAGAAGCACCCTTTTCGACCATGGCCATGATAATGTTCTCAGTGGCCATGAATGGCAACTCAGCCATGATTCTTCTCTCAATGACCTTAGGGTAAACCACCAAGCCTGAGGTGATGTTGATCAATGTAGACAATAAGATGTCAGCGGTCAAGAAAGCAGACGGGAGAGAGATTCTTCTGATGGCAGAGTCGTCCAAGGTTCTTTCAAACCATTGGACGGATGCGGTCTGGATGGCATCGTTCAAAAGACCACCCATGTGTCTGGAAAGAGAACAGACTCTCTCACATCTCATTGGGTTTCTCTTGTAGGCCATGGCACTGGATCCGATCTGGGACTTCTCGAAAGGCTCCTCGATCTCCTTCAAGTTGGCCAACAAACGGATGTCAGTGGCAAACTTGTGAGTGGAGGCACCCAAAGAGGCCAAGGGGCTCAAGACGTCAATGTCAATCTTTCTTGAGTAGGTTTGACCAGTGACTGGGTAGACGTGCTCAAATCCGAGCAAATTGACGACGGTCTGATCCAATTCCTCGACCTTGTCGTGGTCACCGTGGAACAAGGAAAGGAAAGAACCTTGAGTACCAGTGGTACCCTTGACACCTCTCAAGCCCAAGTCGTTTCTGGCACGGACCATGTTTCTCAAGTCCCAAAGCAATTCTTGAATCCACAAAGTAGCACGCTTACCGACAGTGGTCAATTGAGCTGGCTGGAAATGGGTCCAGCCCAAAACTGGCAAGTCCTTGTACTCCATGGCGAATTTCGACAAGCGGTCGATGACGTTGACCAACTTAGGGATCAAGACGTCGTATGCGTCCCTCAAGAAAATCAAGTCGGCGTTGTCTGTGACGTAACAAGAAGTGGCACCCAAGTGGATGATACCAGCGGCAGCAGGACAAGTCTCACCGAAGACGTGGACGTGAGCCATGACGTCGTGTCTGACCTTGGCCTCCTCAACAGCAGCGGCGGCAATTTCTTCGTCGGTGATCTCCAAGTGAGCCTCCATCTGTTTGATGGCCTCGTCGGTGATGACAGAGAGACCGACCTTTTTCTCGGCGATGGCCAAGTTCAACCACAACTTTCTCCAGGTGGAAAAACGGTTTCTGAGGGAGAAGATGTGGGACATTTCCTCCGAGGCGTACCTGGAGGACAATGGGGTGGAGTATTTGTCGTGGGACATGTTGATGTGGAGGCAGAAAGAAAATGAAGTTTGGCAGAGGAAAAGTGGAGATGGGGAGGGCACAGTCTTCTTAAATGGCGTGAGGGAGGCAGGAGCGCGCAGTGCTATTAATTGGCAGACGCATTGACTCGGATCCCCGTGCTTGACTCCACGAGCACCTGCAGTACGCCGGGACGACGATGATGTACGGGTTTGGGCAGCCGCTGACGAAGAAGCTGGCGCTGGGTCGTCACATGCTCGGGTCGGAAAGGCGAAAAAGCTCCCAGAGGGGAGGCGGGCGTCTTTCCATCGACTCAAGTCTCGCGGGGGCGGTCTGCCCTCAGGTCCAGACATCTTGTGCGGCATGCAAAAGCGGTGCGTAGAACGCCATTAGAGAGAAGCACCCCGGATATAGTGGGTCCGGGCAATTCAATTGCATGTATTTCAATTGAGGCTAGTTGTGCCATGTTTTGAGGCAAGTTTGCTGAAAATCACGTGAATGTATGCTGAACGCCAATATTCCTCTTCATTAGCGTGCACTGGTGGATGTCATCTTTTGGAAAACACAGCAGATCTCACAATCTGTGGGAGGATTCTGGGGGGCTCTCTGTAGATTGTATCACGAGTTTGCCTTGTCAAGGATCATACCGCATAGGATTGCAGTCGTTGGATGATCTCCCAAGGTCGCTCAGATACAACAGATCCGGGGCACACTCTGTTCCATATTGGATGCAGGCTTAAGTTGGTATGTGTAAGGAGTTCCGAGGAGGATGTTCTGGTAAAGAGGCACTGCACGACCGGAACACTTGTGATGAAGTGACATCAATAGCCATTGTACAGCTGGTCAAGGCGTGCCGCATCGTGTTGGAGACAGAGCTTTGGAGGGCCTTGGCGGAGTTTGAGACTGCACAAGTGCCGTCAGTGAAGATGAACTCTATTGTAGGAAGAATCCCCTTCAAGTGTTGACATTCAGTGTGAGCAACAAAGCGATCCTCGTTGAAAAGATGGGACAATTTGGCACATTTGGACAATTCAGTCGATTATGACAATGTGAACAACAGAGCGATCAGCAAAGCTGAGCAACATCAACCAGTGAGCGAGTTTCCACACCAGTCTATCCAGGGAGTTCGAACAACATCAGTCTTTTGAGGCAGTCTCAACAAAATCAGTCTTTTGGGACAGTCTGAACAACATCCGTCTTTTTCTGAACATCATCAGATCATTCAACAAGTCTCACGACCTCACACCATCAAGAGGTCTCAACAAACCAGTATATCAAGACAGTCCGAACAAATCCGCGCATTTATAAAATTGGAATCAAACCATTCAGTCTAATGCACATGCACCGAGCTGAACATCAGACCACGCCCGCTCCCAGAAAAGCCCCTTCCCGGGCCATACCATGTCACAAGCCAAGGCCACATGTGATGACTCAAGAAAGGCCCGCCAGAAAAAGAACGCCCCCCACAAAAACACAACACGCGCCTAGTCCTCAGACACATCCGACTCCTCACTCTCCAACTGCTTGGCACCGCCCGCCTCCTTCACCCTGGAGTCCTCGTTCTCAAGCAAAAGCGAGTACACCGCTGTGCGGAAAAGCGTGTACACCAACCCCACCTTGCGCTCCAAGCCACGAATATTCTGGAGAAGCCCGGCCGCCTGGCCCGAGGGCGTCTCGTCCAAGGGCGCCGACTTGTGGAGCCGCTGGATCTCGTCGGAGAGCAGGTGGAGCTTGAGCGCAAGGCTCTGGTACTGTGCAAGCACCTGGCGTTCGAGCAGGCTGAGGTCGGTCTGTGCCGAGAAGTCTGTGGTGAGCACCTTGGACATGTTGTGGTGGTGAGACGCGCTGGTGCACGCGTGGTTTAGGGTGGGGTGGGGCCCGTGCACCCGTGCACCTGCGGTGGAGCGCCGCGGGCCCGTGCACCTCAGAGTGGCACCAGGCGCGCGGCCGAGTGCCCCTGGCGCGGTGCACGGGTCTTGCGCGGTGCACGGGTCTTCCATGCACATTCCGAGCAAGAGAAAAAAGAGCAAGCCGGCGCGCATGCAGGACCCACCGCTCCGACAGCCGCCAAACGGTGCAGCGCACCCACAGAGGCCTCCCACCACACCAGCTGAAGACGTGACCCGCCGCCGCCCCAGCCCGCATTGACCGCCTTCTGCCCGCCCGAGCCTCGCGTCGCCCGCCCTGCAGACAACCCCGCCCCGTGCCACACCCGTACCCCCGCCCTCCCCTCCGGCCGCCCCACCAGAGCCGCACCCCCTCCAACCCAGCCCCTGCCCACCCACCACAATGCCCTCCGCCAGTGAGCCCGTCGCCACCGGCTCCGAGCCTGCGGCCACAAACTCGGGCCACGTGCCCAGCGTCCAGCGCCGCACCGACAACATCTACCCCGTGCCGTCGGAAGCCGTGCCCACCAAGCCCAGCAGCCAACCGGAGCCCAAGACACAACACGAGATCTCCACCAGCGCCAAGGAGGCACCCGGCAAAGACGGCGCCACCAACGACACGGTGGCGCCCGAGCACAAAAAGAAGCGCTTGGTGCCAAAAAACTCCGGCCCGTCCCGCTTGAAGTACTACGCCTGGCTCGGCGGCCACGTGCTCTCCGTGGTGTTTGGTCTCGTGACCTTCGCCTGGCAGGTCTTGTGGTTGAAAAACGTCTACTACATCAACTCCATCAGCTACCGTGTGTCGCTTGTCGGCGCGGTCTTGGCGCTCACCGCCAGCATGTCCAAGAAGTTTGGCTTGAAGTACTTGCCGCCGTTTTCCACCTTGTTGGCCCAGCAGAACTTCCAGTACCTCGTCTTGGCCATTGTGTGGTGCTTCACCTTCAAGTCCATCTTCAAGATCATCCCCACCTTCATGATCTCCTTCTTGCAGTTGTCTCTCAACTTCAAGGTCTCGTTTGTGCTCAACCTGGCCGACTTCTTGGCCTCCATCATTGCCTTTGACGAGATCATCCTCATTGTCTACTTGTTGCTCCGCACCTTGCTTTTCAGATACACCTCGGGCTACCAATTGTTGCTCACCTTGACCTTCCTCTGGTTGAGAGTCTTGTTTGACGAGAGCACCGCCAACATGTTTGGCTACTTGGTCAGCCGTTTGGACGGCAAGGTTTCGGGCGTCAAGAACGAGAAGGTCAAGAAGGTCTGGAAGAAAATCAAGGTTTTCTTGAAGGAGAAGCAAAACCCGGGCTTGTCCTTGGACGAAGAGTACGACTTTGACGAGTAGTGGCCTGGTGCGCCCCCGCTCCCCTGCCCACTGGCCCCACATGTCTGTTCATGTGCTCCTTGTGAGTGCCTCTTGACCCTTGAGCCTCTCCACAGGCTGCTCAGATTGCTCCCTCTTGGCTGCTGAACGTACTCCCGACACCGGCCGGAAAAGCGTGTCGCCCAGGGATATTTATTTGACACTACGCTTTAAATACCTAGAGTATACAGTGCTTACCCAAGCCTGATTGCTTGCTTATTGCATATTTGGTAAAATTCTTATATTTGCACGATTGTAGAGATCAACGTACTCTCTGTTACTTGAGCAGGTCTCCGCATCCAATGCGGATCCATATTTGCTCCTCTATAATGATGTAGTTACCGTCACCGTTTGTGAATTCATGAGAACCACCGGCGGGAGGTCATCGAGCCAGATCGCAAGATCTTTGACATAGTCTAAGGATTCCTCGTCGCTGAGATGGGTGCCAATCTGCGGAGCAGGAAGCGTTGAGAATATCACCGCACTCTCCTCTTTGCGAGAAATCTTCTTCATCAACTCATTCAAAATCAAATGCTGGCCCTTGGCCGGCAAGTCATTGAAGGTGAACTCTTCCACTTCCTTCTTCAACTTCTTGTATGTCATTTTTGCTTCCTTATCGGAGGATTTGTTTTTCGATGCAATGCTCGTGTCTGAGGCAGAGCCCTCGAAACGATGTGACTTGTCTGGCACATTATTGCCTCCCGTATTGTCCTCCTCATCGTCCAGGTAAGCGTCTAGATTTCCGCGAATCCCTTCCAAAATAGAGGGTGTGGCTGATGGCAAACCTTCCAGTTTGGAATTTTCAGACTGTCCGTTGACTCGTCCCTCTTTCGCTGTCTTCTCGTTCGTGCTTGCATTCGTGTCTTGCACATCTCTTTGGTCCTCAACAAATGTGATCGATGGTTTCAGCAGTTCTTCATCTCCATCATCTTCGGAGCCATCATTCTCATTGTCATCTTCCTCATCTCGGATCTTGGCCTGCGGAATCTTGACGGCCAGGAAATTTGGCCGGAGATTCACTTTCGACGGACGGGTTTGCAAACCCGAAGCTGAGCCACTACTTTTAGAGAGTTTGGCTTTGAACGGAGTCGTGGAGCTCTTCTTTGGCATGTTGCTAGAAAGTTTAGAAACGGGAGGCACAGTTAAATTAGAGTCCCCGTGTGTCGAAGGAGACTCGGACCGGTTTTTGCTTTTGCTCTTTGGCTTGCTCACATCTAATGAGCTGCTCGTGATATGGTACTTTTCGCCCTCACTATCATCGCTGCTCTCGAAAGCATCATCGTTCTTGAAAAACAGGTCGCTTCCTTGAGCTTTCATATTGAGTGAAAATGATAACCCTTGCTCATGGAGGTTCGAGAGAGTGTACCTGCGATTGTTCTTGAAAGATTTTCCAATACCAGAATCATTGACGCTTCGAGGGTTCAATGCAATCTCTGCTAGTCTTGTTGAGACATCATCTGTGATTGAAATAGCCTTTGACTGTCTCAGTTCATTGTTTCTGCTATTTCTGTTACTTTCAATTTCTTTGATAATCTGCCGAGCCTCAGTAAGATTATGCCACCAGTCATCAGAGTCGAGAACCTGCTGGATATTACTGTAAGTCTGTTGGCTTTCCGGCGTTATCGCGTGCCCCTTTACCATGAGGTTGTATGACGTCAAAGAGTTATCGTCAAGACATGCGATTTTAATCTCAGCATCGATTCTCAAACTTTGCAAAAGGTTCAATAGACGAACTCTTTCATCCTCCTCCTCGCTCTTCTTTTCCACAAATGCCACAATTCTCAATAAGTATCCATTCTTACTCCATTCGTCCACGGTAGATAGAATAGACCCGAGTTGTAAGATCAAAGTGTATGTATCAAAGTTTGTGGACAAAATCGATTTTCCGTCCTCTAAAAGACACACGCTCGACATTTGAATAGGATACAAATCAATGTATTTCTTCGAGCTGCTAGATTTCGACGACAATTTGTCTTTTATCCACGACTCATCAAAAGTGGGTAATTTCATCTCCCCAAAATTGGCTGCAACCGCAACAGTAGCTTGCATGATGATGAGATCTTCCACGATTTGTACCCATTGACTAGCCGAAACCTTTTTCTCTTTTCTACACTCGTCAGTTGGCAAGTGTAATTTCAGTTGCAGTATGCTGGAGATTAAGGGCAAGTTTACCCCATGCTTCTTGAAATCATAGAATCCAAGCACAGTGATATTTGGCTTCATTCCCCCGAGCCCCGAACCCAAAAAGACATTCCGCACGCCCCAAGGTAATGTAGGTCCAATTGCGATTTGAACAAACGCTTTGATTTTGGCCATATCCCGAAGTTTAATCCAAGCATTCTTTTGCTTGCGAATCTCCTTGAATGACTCAACACTGAATTCAGAGGACGCTTCGCCTGATTGACTGTTTGATCCGGGTGCGTTGTCATTCAATAAAACAACATGTCCAAGAATATATAAACCTCCCTTCTTAAGGTGGTTGCAGAAGCCAATTAAATTCCAAGATGTCTGTGGATCATCACATAATAGAAGTATCTGGGGCCGCCAATACTTGACACTCATTTGCAACTTAAGCCTCAATAGGTATTTTCTCACCTGGTGGTAGATAAGGAGCTGCGAGATGTCTCCAAATTTTGATGGTGGCGTCAAGTAGTGGATGATTAAAATGAGACTTAGCAAGAAAATTATCACTGAAGTAGCCGAGACACCATCACAGATGTACATTGCAATGATTGAGGCCAAACCACCGGTAAATGCTGTTTTCGAGTTGAAGTACTTGAAGGATGGTCTGAAGTTAGGCGCAGAACCCACACGCAAAAGAAAGCATGCCAAGTTTGTCACCAAAAATGTCATCAAAAAAGCCATGGTAATGAAAGTGGCAATTTGATTGATGTCCGCAAAGAGAAAGACCTGAGCAAGGAGCCAAGTGAAGATTATACTTTTGATTTCAGCGCCTCTTTTCTCGCTTTTCAGCTTTTTGGACATGGCGAAACAGTTCAAACCAGGCACAATCTTGTCATCCGCAATAGCATTCAACATTGAGGCAGCACCCACGACACCCATAATGACAGAGAAAAGAGAAGTGGACACCTCACCAAGAATGATGATCATTCCATGAATATTGATGGATTGAATGATTTTGATATCCTTGTGAAGCAATTCACGAGGCGTCGATGCTCCTAAAGATACAATGACTAGCAAATAGAGAACAAAGCTAGTGAGCAAGCCGTATAAAGTACCCTTCGGGATAGATCTGGATGGATTGGACAATTCGCCGGACATGGAAGCGCCAGCAAAAATACCGGCAGTGGCAGGGAAGAAAATACCAAACATGTTTCTGAAGGTCTCTGGTACTCCTTTAGGTTGCACTGATCCAGCAGCACCACTGGTTAAGTGTACCCACAAATTCTCCTTTAATGTAGCCCACGCAAGACCCGTGTATTTCAAGTGCTCATTTGGTGACGACAAAGGATAGCCCGCCGGCATCACCAAAGCAGAAAGCGGGATGGATAAGGTACTCAAGGTGAGAACAACAAAAAGGCCAAGAGCGGTCTTCGACACCAAGGACGAGCCCACCATAGCAACACCCGTGCACAAAGCTAGAAGGAGTGTGGAATACAAAATCTGCCACAGATAGGACACGGGTAACACAGGCAAAATGTCACCCTCGAGCTTTCCAAAATTCACCAAGAGGGGCTCGATGAAACCCACCACATTCAAGGAGGCGTTCAAAATCTGGCCGATGAAGAAAATGATTCCTATGGCTCCACCGAACTCCGGCCCAAGAGACCTGGAGATCATGTAATATGCACCACCTCCTTTCACAGTGCCGTTTGTAGAGATTGCACTGATGGACAATACTGTCAAGACATTGATGATATAGGACATGACTAACAAGAGGATGGAGCCCAAGATACCCATTTGGCCCACGATAAAGCCGAATCTCAAGAACATCAAGATGGATAAGACATTGAGGGATGTTGGCAAGAAGACACCATCAAAAGTGTTGAGCTTTGATTTGGGCGCCTTGGCCGAGCGCTTCGAGATGGCGTTCGCCACGTCGTTTCCTGTGATCGAGCCATGGGCCGCCGTGTCGAAGGACATCGACGGGTGGGTTTTCGGTAGTAGCGGAGCAGTCTCACCCATTTGAGGATTTGGCGGCGACGAGAGGCAGGTGCGGGTCAGCAAATCCGGGTGGCGAGGTTGGTGAAGTAAAACCCCAAATTGGACCAGATCAGGCAGGTGGTGGTTAGATGGGTCCAGGTTCCGGATCGTGTTGGCCGTGATATGCCCTTGTTAGCCGTGGCTTTTGGTGCAGGTCCATTGCGAGAGCTTGCTTTATCGACAATGGCTTGTACTGCACGCAACAGCACCTCCAGTCCCCGTGGATCGACCCGGCCATGGATCGACCATGCATGCAGTGGTGTTGATTGACAACAGGGTCCGGGACAAGCTTTGTCTTTGAATTTCCCGGATAAAAACGGGCGCTCCTGACAGGTTCTCCTCTCTAGAATATGTGGGCACCATGGCTGCAACTGCAGCGGATAGGCGAATATATATACTGCAAGAGAAAATCGACAGGGGCGTGTTTGCCACCGTGTGCATTTGTGGCCATGCTGGTAAACCCCACTGTAAGAGACAAGTGTATAAAGGTAGCAGCAGCTGCCTGCTGCACGCCACTGGTTGTCTTTAATTCATGTACTCGCATTCGCAAAACGTTGCGTTTTGCCGAAGGCCCGGCGAGCCGGATGCGACTGGGGAGAAGTTGCAAAAGCGGACTGTCCTGGCGATAAGGGCTACCACAAAGCCACGTGCTGCAGTAAATGCTGTCCGGCCTCACGCGGGCCGTTCTCGAAAGGCCGGGGTGGAATGTTTGGCGTGCTGCGGCCGTGTCAAGAAAGGACGCATCACTATGCGCATCCATATCCGCACCCATGTCCGCATCGTTTGTTCGGATAGTGCTTCAAAGACCAAGTCTGAAACACACCGTCCTGCTGCATGCTTGCTCATTGGACGGCGGGTTGCAGTATTGCAAACACAAGACCCCAACTCACAGTCGCTAGGCCTATGCAGAGGGCCCCCCATCATGCACTTGCCCGGGCACAACAGGGCCAGAGCCGAGCGGCGACACCCGTGCCTCCGGGGAAAAGCACCACCGCCGCACAGGGACACGAAAAAATCAGCATCCACTGCCAGTGTGGTACCACCTCTGCAACCCAGTTTAGCACCATTTTGACTCTCCTCATCCTCACCGTCCACCAGTTCGTACAACCTGGAGACTTTGTGACACGTGACCCAACTTGGCCTGAGCTTATCCCATAAATATGTTTAGGTTACTCGCATCCAACACCGGGTCCTCATTGAGGCCTGCGTTACTTAGGAATGTGAGAAGTAACCCAACCGGTTTGAAGCTCTCGGGCTCTGACCGTGACGCTACTCTCCAGATCAGAGCCAACTCATCAACTCCCTTGGCCAAAGCAAAGCTTGAGTCCGAGTTCCTGATTTCTAAATCTGCCGCTTCCAAAGATGTGAATGCTCATCGTGCCCCTATAGACTTAATCGATAACGGCAAGCTTCAGAAATTCGAGGAATTGGTCAACAGTGCCAACGAGAAACCAAACAAGCAACAGCAATTCCAAAACGTCGAGACCCTCTACAACATGTTCAAAGACGAGAGCGTCAGAGATCAGCTCAGCCCTAAGGACTTGTGGCTGTACGCCATCATGCTCAATGACGCAACCTACAAGAACAGAGTCCTGCGTTTGTTGCAGGACAAGAACAGAGACTCCGACCAGTATGGAAACAAGACCTTGCGCAATGATGTTTTGTTGAAGAACGCCATCTTGAACCTTGCGGACTCCGTCTCAAGTGGCCGCCTTAACAATGTGATGAAGAACAACACTCTTCGAGCACTTTTGCTTGCCATGTCCCAGTTCCAGATTCCGAATGAGATGCTCAAACTCTGGGAGAACGGTGTGAATGACTCGAAACGTAGCAACATCTACTTGCAACAGAACGTTTTGTCTCTTGTTTTGCCGGTGGCTTACGACGAAAAAAGATTCACATATGATCAAATTACTAGACTCTACGAGGTGAATGTTGCAAAGACCAGCTTCAGATTCCACGAGTTGTTGACCTCTATGGGCAAAATCGCCATCAAGGAAGGCGATTACAAGAGCGCTTTGGACTCTTTGGAGCAGTTGTTGCAGCTTTTCTCTGAGGACACCCACAACCGCTTGATCCAGAAGTCTTTGGCCGAATTGCATCTTACGTTTGTTGGTCATTGCAAGGACATCAAGATCGCTAGAAACTTCTTCGACAAGATTATTTATAGTGACCTCCCCTACCAAGTGAATTTGAAAGCGCCTCATGTTCTGTCACTTCTCCAACACAGCTTTGAAGCTGGGGAGTCTTTTGAGTCCATCATGAACTTCTGGAAATCCAGTATTGATTTTTACCAGGGGAAGAAGGCAGGAAATTCTGTGTCTGCATCCAACTCCCGGTATGCAATTGTGAACAACAAATTTCTCTCTATCTTCTTCAAGATGTACCCTACCCTTGACCAAGAATCATACACCAAGTTGAAGGAGCTCATTTCTATCTACGCTAGTACCAAATCAGTTGATGAGTTGTTTCTCAACAACATTGTTTCTAACTATGCGTGGGGTGATAAGGTTGTCTTTGAACAATTGATTGAGAATTACGAAATCCACGACGTCAAGCGCACACAAGTTGCGCACAGAGTGGCTTTGAAAAAGATTGGTGAAATCGAAGGATTTGAGCCAGCTGAGATCGTACAATATTGGAATGCTTCTTTGAGCGGCTTGGAGTCTTTGAACTCGAAGTACATCCCAATTGCCGACTGGGCAGCTTTGAGAGACGCAACGATCCTCTCCAAGTTTGGCCAGGAGAGAGAGGGAGTCTACTTGGCTTTGTTGGCGCTCTACAAAGACTTCCACCAGGACGAGAGAGCCGTGGACCGTTTTGTCAAGTACTGGATGAACAACTCGAAGGGCACCACTGTTGCTAGGGTGACATATGAGGACGAGGCGGCCTTCCAGGCCGACTTTGACATCCAGGTTCCTGAATTGAACAGCTTGTCGAAGCAGGTGGATTACAAGCGTGTTTCTCGCAATATGTTGGACGGTAAGAAATCGCAGTGGTAAACAGTTACCATGCGAAGGCCGCTAACTGAATGACGCACCGACAGCCGAAGCGACACAAAGCGACATGCTATTGGGTGCTCTATTAGAGCGCTGTCAAAAGTCTTACGAGGTGTAACGGCGGTGACTTGGCCAGGAGCGGCTGGTCGGGATTGTGGGCCCGACAGTCGCCCTATGGTTGAGGGCACAGACCAGCAACACCACCCAGGTTGCATCTCGAACATCTGTATATAGAAGGAAAATAGCTTGTTGGTCAAGCCAAGTCAACTTTTAACCGAGAGCCCCCCGAAGGAAAATTCGCATGCTTGGCGTTGTGCGCCGCGAACTGTAGAGTGCACCATGGAGTCGCAGTGGCTGTCGACTCCACAATAGATATTGTTCATTGCGCCACAAGCTGAACAGACAATGGGGAGCTGTTTTTCGAAAGGAGAAAAGAGTGCCGCTGCAGAAAAGCCGCAGGCGGCCATGGCTACTCGAAAGGCCAACAAGGGACATGTTCTTGGGGGCAGTGTCAGCACAGAACACGCTGGGCACAATGCTGCCAATGCCGCCGAATTGAGGTACCAGGCACAGGTGAACAAGGCCCAGGATAGCCAGCGCAAGCTCAAGAGCATGGAGAAAATGTCCAAGCGGGAGAAAAATTTGGCGTGAACTGGGTGGGCCTGGTGCTCCGTTCGGCCAATGATCTGGTGGTTTCGCTTCAATGTGTGCTAGAAAAGGTGGCTGGTTCAACTGATCTTGGCCTAAAGGGCTGCTTAAATGGGGCCAGTGTGAATTACAGGAGGTTGGATGTGCTTCTGAAGGAAGGAACAGCAGGCGTTTTGGTCTGGGAGGGCGCTTCTTTTGCTACAACTTGTCAGGATTCAACAATCAGTGCTCACTGGGAACGGGGACATGGTGCTTAAGTTGCCCTCTCGGTGAGTTTTTTGTTCTTTCTATTCTTTCTTTGCTTGAAGCTGGACGTGGCCAGATGGTTGGGCTGCTATGTATGGAGGATATGTCGCCACTGGTATGTATCGAACTGGATGCATAACAAAGTGTACTTCAGCATACCTCCGGATCAAAATAAAGCCACTTGCGATGTGAGGCTCAACACCATTTTCGTAGAGCCGCTGGGTCAAGAGCTGTGTGCAACGTTAGATAGGTCGACTGGCCAACACGTGCTGTAGTACCATTTACGTCAAATGGCACCAACGTGTGCTGTAGTATCATTTACGTCACATTGCAAACCAACGTGTGCTGTAGAGTCAGTTGAGTCACATTGGAAACCAACACAAGGTGGAAATAAGGCAGAAAGCGGGACCATGAGAACCTACTGGCTCATGGACGTCGACTCAGAGACGCAACAGAACCCGGTCCAGATCCCATCGACCCCATCCGTAGTATATCAAGAGGACAAGACTACCAGTCTCCTTGGCGTCAAGTCAAAGGATCCAGTAAGCAAATGAAGCAAATCTACACAGTGGAGTATTTTGCGTCAAAAAAGTCTAGAGCGCTTCCCGGGCCAATTATATGGGCAAGGCAGAGCCACTCGTGGCTTTCTCAATGCAAGGTCCAATTTACCTTTTCGCAGTAATTCAGGTGCAACACACCACTTTGTCCAAACAGTCCGGGACCACCCTAGAATTTGCAAATGTATTAACCGACAAAACACACAACAAAACAAAAAACAAACACAAAGCCATGTTTGAAGAAACAAAGATAAACCACCGCATTCGACCCCCACACCCGGAAAACCACCCACCACAGCACACCCACCCGGACACCCGTGCACCACCGCAGTATCAACACTCGGCCTCAGAACCAACCTTTTGACCACCAGCCACACGTTCAACAGGTCAAACGCCACCGCCAGCAAGCGACACCCACCGAGCCACACCCACACAGAATGGACTCAAAGATCCCGCTATCACACACGCTCTGGTCGCCCCACGACACAGTCAAGGACTCCGCAGAGTTCCTTGGCATCAATCTCCCCGAGGACGCCGCCAAAAACCTTGCTATGGACGTGGAATACCGGATCCACGAGATCTTGGAAACCGCCAACAAGTTCATGCGCCGCAGCAAGCGCAAGTTGCTTACCACCGGCGACATCAACAACGCCTTGAAGGTGCTCAACATCGAGCCGTTGTACGGCTATGACGTGTCGCAGCCGCCTGTGTTCAAGGAGGCGCTTTTTGGCTCCGGAGGCCAGACCCTCTACTACTTGGACGAGAACGAGTTGGAGTTCGAGAAGTTGATCAACCAGGAGTTGCCCAAAGTGCCCAGACAGTCCACCTTCACTGCCCACTGGCTTGCCATCGAGGGCGTGCAGCCCACCATCCCACAGAACCCGTCGCCTTCTGAGATCAAGAGCTTGCCCCCTATCTCGCGTGGTGCCATTCTGTCTATTTTGAGCAACGACTTGCTCAACATCACAAGCCAGAACGGCGCTGCGGGCAACGAGCTGGACCCCACCAAAGGCGTGGAGCCCGGCGAGTCGCGTGCCAAGGCCAAGAAGTCAGACAAGGACGTGGAAATCAAGCCCTTGGTCAAGCACGTGCTCTCAAAAGAGCTCAAGCTCTATTTCGACAAGGTGGTGGAGGTGCTTATTTCCACAGACCCCGAGAAGGAGACCTTGAGAGAGGCTGCCTTGAGTTCTTTGCGCACAGACCCGGGTCTCCACCAGTTGGTGCCTTACTTCATTCAGTTTGTTGCCGAGCAAATCACCAACCAGCTTCGGAACATCGATATCCTCATCACCATGCTTGACGTGATCCTGGCCCTCTATGACAACAAAACCATCTTCTTGAGTCCCTACGTGCACTCCTTGATGCCGTGCATTTTGACTCTCCTCTTGGCCAAACGCATCGGCGCGCCGGTGAAGGAAGGTTCCTCAAGTGATTCTATCAAGGAGCAGCTCAAGGGCCAATTTGCGGTCAGAGAGTTCGCCTCTTTGTTACTCGAACACGTCATAAACCTGTATGGTAATTCATACTCCACACTTAAACCCCGTGTGACTCGCACCTTGCTTCGTGCCTTGCTCGACTCCTCCAAACCTATTGGAACACACTTTGGCGCATTGTTGGGTTTGGAGAAGCTCGGCCCTGAGGTGATCAAATTGGTTTTGGTCAGCAACTTGAAGATGTGGTATAAATCAGTCATCCAAGAGGGTGACAAATCAGAGGTGGAACAGCAGATTCTCTCGGAAAAGATTTTAGATGTCCTCGAGAAGTTGATAGTGGAGGTCCCAGCGAGCGCAGACAACACTGAAACGATGGATATCGACCAACAGTTCACCCCGGAAATGAAGGAGAAGTTATCTACAAGAATCGGCGAACCTTTGGCTGCTTTGGTGGCCGGGTTGCCTAAGGGTCCAGCTATATACAACGGTATTTTTTTCGGTGAGGCCTAATTAGAAAGTCTCGCTTTTTCCAGGTCGCCTAGGATGATCGCTTCTTTTCAGGATGTGACCCCATGTGAAATAGCAGAACATTAAAGGTGCTCAGTGCGGGACTGTCGATGATTGCGCTTTAATGCAGCGCTGACTTGATTCTGGACAACATTAAGTTCTTTGAGGATGCAGATCCACTAATCGAATAGATGGCACTACTGCACACCGTCCAACTGGGGTGCTGGCGAACAAGCAAGCGCTGCTTGCGCAAATACATCCTGCAAATTCAGAGGTATCTCCGAGAACACGTCGAAGTGCATGTGCCTCTTGAACGTTTTTTTATAGTCAATCACGGTTTAATGAATACAACAATGATGTAAACTACATGGCTTGAAACCACACACAACCAAACTTGATTTCTGAACTGATGAATGAATGTATTCAGATTGAAAGTATCTGTGACAAATGCAATATTAAAGTGTACTTTTTCGGGCACCATGTGAATCACGGCTCAATTTGGCTTTCCAGACGCCTATTTCCGTCTGGAGTATTTCCTGATACCAGGCCTCGAAGCTGCAAGTAGCCTTTCGAAATCGGAATCCGAGTCTGAGCCTGCACCGCCTTGAGCTCCGGCGGCACCACTTGCTATCTTTGGGATAACCACATTTGCAGGTTTGCTTAGCAGAAGATCGCTGGGAAGTTTCCCCAAATTGAGTGTTGGATCTGGCAATGCATCAAGCGGCTCATTAGCATCCCCAAACCGTAGGTCATTTGTCGAGGAATGAGCAGTATGCTGCGAGACCGACGTTATAGGCATCTTCTTGCTCTTGGATTCTAGTTTCGGATGTTCAGAGGCTTTCCTCGTTTGCTTAGTGGCTTTCGGCACTTTCTTTGCCTTGAAAGGACCAGATGCTGTGGCCTCTAGGGACGATTCCAGCCGGTGAAATCCTTCAGGTACGCGCTTGCCCAGGCCACGCGTGCCAAAAGTAGGCGAACCATCTGCCTTGGCCGCCGCTTCATTGCCCGGAGATCGTAGCAGGAATGGCGATGCCTTTTGATGTACGAGGAACGGCGAGTCCATGAGCGCAAGTTTCTGACCCGGGCGCAGAAAGTGCCGCTCGGCAGAGGCCGGTCCGATCGGAGATGACTCGATGGCGGTGAAAGCATGTTCCTTTTGAGCTTGCGCAAGCTTGTCCTGTAGCCCTCCAGCGTATGTGGGAGAGTCCTTCACAAGCGAGTGGATGTCAATTGTGCGTTGCTTGGCAGGTGTGGCGAATACCTGCGCCTTTGGGCCATTCGAGGAAGCTCGGGCGGCCGCAGCCCCAGGTTGTGAGTTCCATCGGAGGGCCCCGGTGGCGGCCGCCGGTTTTTGTTTTGCCGGCGTGGACTCAACTTCAAGCAGAGGGCCCATGGCTGCGGAAGACAGCTTGATTTTACGGGCATCGCCGAAAATGAAAGACTGCAGTTTTTTCTGCTCCTCTTGCTCGTTCTTGGTGACGGACATGTCGACTTGGCGGCGCTTCATGTCTTTGGAGCCCGCACCCAAGTTGGACTTTGATCGCTTGAGCAGGAAAGCCGGCTTCAAGTCGTGCAAGTCAGACGTCGTGGCTCTGTGGAGCAGCGACACCTGGTCCATGGACAAGAGCTGCTTTGCGAACTTGGATTTGCGGCCAGACGACTCCTCCCGAGCGGGCTGCGGGATGTCGGCGTCGTCGGCAGGAGAGTTGGTTGCACTTGACGCAGCAGACTTTTTCAACTTGACGGCCTTGAGCTTTGGCCGAAGGCTCTTGAAGGCCTTGACAATGAACGGCACGATCTGCGGGAATTGCTTGCTGAAATACGGCACCACCACATGCGCCAAGAACCCGTAGGTGTTCTCGTCATTTGAGGACTTGCGAGCAAGAAGCGAGTCCCAGAGCCCAATCTGGTCGATGAGCGTGGAGAGCGACCTGAATAGCGAGGGCATGGTGGCGCTGTGGCCCGGCACAAGCTCGGGCGCCGTTTCCGCGTGCACACCAGTGTCGGGAGACAGGGCAGTCTGGTCTTGCACGGCCAACCCCAAGAGCGTGGGCACAATGCGCCGGCCCCGCTTCCGCACTAGCGACTTGGGCTTGCCCCTGGAGCCCTGGGCGGAAGCGCCCAGGGCCTGTGTCTGCTGCAGTGCAAGAAAAGCGGCCTCGTCGACGCCCGCTGCCGCCAAGAGTTCCAACACAAGAAGGATCTGGAGCTGTGCCTCGCGGATTTTGAGCGCAAGCGCCAAGTTGGTCTTTTCGTCTTCGGAGCTGTTGGCCAAATGTGTGGCGAGGTGCTTGAGCTGGGCCTCGCGTTCAGGCGACGAGAGCGGCGGCGCCAGCGACGACTCCAGGCCAGCCTGGCCTAGCGCACTGAACCGCGTGTGGCTGCGGGCAAACTCCTCCACCGACTTGTACGCCTGCAAGAGCACAAGGGCCCGGGCGTCGGCTGCGCCACACAAGATCCGGAGGCGGGCCAACGTGGTTTTGGGGAAGTAGCTGAGCGGCATGTTCATCAGGTATAGAATGCTGTAGTAGCGGGTGTGGAGGAACACCGCAGGGTCGCTTTCTGCCGCGGGCGAGAGCTGTAGCGGCACCGCCCGAGCAGGCTTGCTCCGTGGCCGCATGAAGCCCCGGAGCGGCTCTGCCACGTCCTGGTCCCGCTGTTCGCTGGCCACGGCCCAGGCCTCGGGGTCATTGGTGTATGCGGGCGCGCTTGTCGCTGAATGGGCGGCGTGGCCCGAGTCTTTCGCATGCACAGAGTCAGGGCCGGTGTTTCCAGCCGGAAGAGCATCGGCAGCAAATTGTGGGTCGGCAGTGGGCTGCTCTGAGGGAGGTGGAAGGCCCGGCGTAAGCAGCGGGATGGGCTGGAGCGGGTCGCTGGCGTGCAGCAGGCCCGTGGGCCGCAGAAAGCCACCTTGGCCTGGCGGCCGCTCCGCCTCTAGCAACACGTACACGTGGCAGTGGCCGTGCCAGGCAGCTTGCATCAAGTAACCCTGCCGCAGGGCCTCTTCACCAGAAAGCCGCACATAGCATATGCCCTGGTCTCGAATCGATTCGTGGACCGCGCTGGAAAGCACCACAAGCACCTTGTTGACAAACACGTGCCGCAGAAGCGTGTCGATGTGGATATGGGGCGTCTGGATGAGCACGTCTAGCGTGTAGTCGCCGGTCTCGGGGCCTCTTCCGGAAACAGAGAGCATTGGGCGATGGAGTCCTGACGTGGTCTCTCGAGGTTTGCAGTGGGGTTTCCCGCCTGGACTGAAGAATGCCTTGCCACTTGAGCACTTGCGGTTACCTGGCAGGGTCAGGGAAGTACTCTCTTGCCGGTTACTGCTTGTGGGGTACTGCTGCAAGTGATGGGTGATGGTGATGTGCTGCGCGTCGCGCGCACTACTACTACTACTACTACCACTACTACTAGTCCACTAATGCAGTGCTGCAATTGCTTCGTGAATTACAGGTTGCTGACGTCCATTAAGACGCGCATGTACAAGGCGTGTAGCCTGTTGTAGGATAAATGCATGTATTCTTGACGCGGCTCTATGTGTCTTCGTGGCGTTGCCAGGTTGACTGGTCATCTTTGTTGCAAAAGACAAGTCAGACCCGTGTTTTGTCCCCAAATACTTCGGTCCATCTACACATCCTCTAACCACGCGTGCTCTGCCACATCAGTGATCGTGGGTCTTTGCGCAATGTCCCGCACCAACATCTTTTCAATGAGGTCGGTCAGCTCGCGGCTCACCACATAAGGCACCTTCAACTTGGCCTCCATAATCTCATCCACGTTGTAAAACGGATTTTCTTTATAAATCATGGTGTAGAGCAAGATTCCAAGCGCCCAGATGTCCTGAGCCTTTCCTTCGTACTTCTCACCACGCAAAACTTCCGGTGATGCGTAGTCAATGGTTCCAACGAAAACATCAAAGGGTCCCAGTTTGACGTATCCCGCGCTACCAAAATCAATCAACTTCACCACACCAAACTCGTTAACAATAATGTTCTCGTCCTTGATATCCCGATGGATTATACCTTGCCTATGCAAATGGTAAATTGCTGATGTAACTTGCTTGAATATGAGCTGACAGTCTAACTCGGTCATATCGCTTTTGATTTCAATGTAGTCGAAAAGATCAATGGCAGGTGGATTTCCAAATATTGGAGTCTCCAAATAATAGTAATCAGGGTCTTCAAAGTAGTCTATTATCCTCATGATGTTGGGGTGTGGCTCGAGATTCAACGTCGCCATAATCTGAATCTCCGACGGGATTGTTCCGAGTTGCCTGTCGCGAACCCACGTATCGACTAAAATTCTCTGCTTGTCGATGCACTTGATAATGATTCTGTATTCTGGGTCTTCTCTATGCTCAGCCAAGACAACTTTACCATATGCTCCCTCCCCCATTTTTTTTATCACCTTGAACTCCTCGTACTTCTTGCTCCGCTTCTTTTCTCCGATTTTAACGGGCCAGAACTTCGATTTCTTCTTCTTCTCCTCTAATTCTTTGCTTTCAACATCGAGAATCTCTTGTTCGGTGAAATTTTTATAGTAGTGAGAGCTTGTGTTAGACAGGGATGTCTCGGTGTTTTCGGTCTCAACTGAATGTGGTCTTATTGATAATTGGTCACTTTGGCTAGAAATACTGTCATTGAACGAGACGGTTCTGGTGGTGTCGCTTTTATCTCCCTTTGATTGCCCACTATCGGCAATATATGTGATGGGCACAGCAAATGTACTGGCTCGTTTAGGTTTTCTTGTGCTGCTGTGTCGACTAACTTCTGCACTTGAGCCTAGTTCCACTATATCGGCTTCATCTTCTGGGAAGAGTTTCATCTGAGATGGGAGGTTGACAATACTTCTGCTGCTTCTTTGGCGGAGTGGCAGAGTAAGCCCCGAAACATCACTGGATAGTTTATGAACGTGCTTGTGAATATTCTTGTTAGTGTGACGCGAGTACGTCACCCACAAGACGAACACGTCTGGACGTATGACGCGAAGCTGTACATCGATAAACAATTTCTTCCCATCTCTATGAAGACCGTGGATACCTCTAGAACTCAAAAATAAGCGGTCTAATTCTATCAATTGCTCTTCGTTAAGGTTCTTGTCTTGTTCACCTAATTGGAGCTTGGCATTATACTTTCTAAAGAAATGTTCAGGCAAGACCAAACCAGGTACCATGCTTATACGGTCATCGTCTTCGAGACCAGACTTTAAAATTCGCGAGAATTCAGGAATGATTTTGTCAATATGAGAGTCAAGAACTTCACTGTATGAAGCACCAAAGAGATTCTTAACGATAGCCTTATTACAAGACATGATCTCAAGGGTATGAAAGTCCACAACAAACATTCCAGCAATATAGGGCATCGAATGAATTTTAAGCTTGATTTCATGCTGAGCTTCGTCTTTTTCTAGAGGGTATGAAGTGAGCGCACATGGAATATTGTCTTCGCCACCAAATTGGATCGTGTAGTAACGATTTGAGTTGATTAACTCACTGTCATAAGAATCACGCTCCAGATCATCAGAGCAATCTGCCTTTTGCAAGTCACGAGAAATCGAATCAGAGAACTCCTGGACATTTGTAATATCGCCGGCTTCAAGCTTGGATACAAGCTTTCCAGCCACTTCCTCAGTTTTGTTTATAGTGTAGATTGGATTTGTTTCACCAGTGTTAATACCACGCAGAACCGTGACATCGAAAGCGTCGCATGTGATTTGCTCAAACATACAAATGATCAAATTGCCTTTTTTCTGGGCCCAGATGGATGTCCATGCGAAATCACCCTCTGAGTATCTGGATATGGCAATGATTTCTCCAGCAAAGATAATGTTTTTACTTGCTGGTGAGTTTTTGTCCTGATGAGATATGGCCTTTGTCATTTTCCCTGTGACAAAATTCCGGAATTGCGGTGCAATCAAATCAATCAACGTAACATTCTTGATCATGCTCTTCAGGACACCAAACATCAAACAGGCCAAGTCATTGGCTGCTTTGAAACTCCAAGGAAAGTCTGCATCTACAGTCACGATGGACTGCGGAGATGTGTGCTTACCAGAAGATAAAGAGTGAAACGGCCTGTTAGGAGATGACGTTGACATAGCATTCATTGGGGATAGAGTAGCAATCGATGGCGTCTTGCTCAATGATGCGACCAGATTCTTGGCAGCGCTGGGGCTAGGCAAAGCGGAAAGATGGAGATTTGATGCTAAAGAACCAGGGTGTGGAGATGTAGGGAAGTTGCCGCCCGAAGCAGCAGACTCGCCTAACAAGGAATATGTCATACCGGAGGACTCCACAAAGGGAGTGGCCAAGGCGAAAAGAAGTTTTGTTTTAAGGACATTCTGTTTTCTCTTCACGTCATGTGTAGCAGATGATAAGGACAAGTCGTGAAGCGTTGCAGCGATATCCGACTTGGAGGAGAGGAGAGACGAATCTTGCTCAATCAACTCGATGGTATCCTTGAGATCATCCGTGAAAAAGTCTGATTCATTCAGAACGTCGCCGAAGTCGACAGCGTCATGCAGAGTATTTGCCCGGATTAAAGTGGGCATTTTAGGTGGTGCAGGCTTGTCCGCCACATCGGCGCCAGAGGCGACCGACAGAGAGGGGCCCTTGGATGCTGGGAAATGGAACCCGTTTTCCTCGGAATGTAGGGAGCTGGCATCGAGAGAGTCGGCCATGGAAGCCGTCGAAAGCCTGGACAACAGCGTGGTGTCTGCACGGGCGAATTTTGGGCGGAATAGCGCAGACAATGCAGCAGAGGAGGCGTTCGAGCTGAGCTTGAACTTCTCAGCTTGGGTGAGGCGCTCGCCATCGTGCTTCAAGAGAGGAAGCTGGCGGGCGGTCACGGAGGGATTTCGCAGGCGAGGGGCGGCAGAGCCCGGTGGCAGGGGCGCTTTCATGTGAAGCGGCAGCTCGTCGTCGCTGGTGTCGTTGGCAGGGGCGCTGTCAGCAGCCTGGAGGAGTCTGAGCCAATCAGGACGCTCGTTAAGAATCTCCAAGGACCGCTTGAGCACGTTCAAACGAAGCGCCAAGGAGTTGGGCGAGAGGTGTGCGTAGGAGTAGGCATGGGAGTTCTCGACCGGAAACATAAGCACGTCGTCGAGGTTTGTGAAGTCGGTGGCACGTGAGGACAGCCGGGACATGGGCGTCATCAGGCTCGAGCTCACCGCCTGTTGCCGCAGCAAAGGCGGCTGTACTGGCGGCACGGCGCCACGGGCAGTTGTGTCCACAAGCGGCAGGCGCTTTCGTATGTTTAGAAGAATCAGGCCGTCGTCGTCATCACCCAAGTGGAAGGAAGGCGTCGTCATGTCTGCAATGTAGGGAATGTCTTTTGAAGGTGGGTGGGCGTCCTTTCGTGGGCTGGTGGTTGTTGTTGCGCCAGAGTCTTGTTTGCTTGCTTTTTTGGCAGCACGTTTTCGCCAATGGTGCGAGTGGGCGTTGATTTGGGCTTGGGCCTGCGTAACCGAGGGGTTCAGGGGTAGGTGGGTTTCCAGGTCAGGGAAGGGGCTGCAAAGAGCTGGCTTCGATGGATAGCACTAAAACACCAAAGTTGGACAGGGGCTAGCAAGGTGTGTGCAGGGTCGAGCACAGAGGGGATGCTTCTAGATTGGGCCCAGAATGGATCGCTTGATTGGTATCTCAAACAGACAATGGAGGCTATGAAGGAAAAACAAGCACAGCTAGGCTCGATGCTGAAAATAGGAAGGTGGTGAGGAGGTTGGTTATGCTTGGTGCGTGTTTGCGTGCGCGGCTCAAATGGTTGGCTGCGGAGTTGTTCGCCAGGCGGCCGGTTTTTTGGCGGTCTCGACTTTATGCGGTGATCCTCGGTCTGAATGTGAGAGTTGCTCGGTAGGATCTCTTGTGTTCAGCTGGCGGCTTGGAGGCTCGGGGTTTTCTTCTTGGTCTGCTGGATTTCGGCTTTTTCAGAGCTGGGTGGCTTTATATGCTCAATGACGTGTGGCGCATATTCCCTGGGGCAGACGCCAGGCGGGTAATACGCCTGGAACGGCTGAGATTCCGTCCACACTGACACTTTGCTGGTACTCGTGCGAGGCCTCGCTTTAAAGCTACATTGTATTACGCTATCCTTGTGTCTTGCTGTATTTACCGTGCTTGGTTGTGTTCTGCTACAAGTTGCCTGTGCGCAGTGACCGCTGGCTGCAGTCATATGCGTCTGTAAGATGACCTGTGAAAAACTCCGAGCGCATGAATAAGCCCGAGCGGAATTGCAAATGCAAGTGGGAATAATGCCAAATACGCCCAATAGTATGAGTGTATTCTAGTGTGATTGGCTGCTTTCCTGTCCAGTAATATCTTGCCAGCTGTCGCTGCCATGGTTATCGTCAATGCCTGTGCACGGCTGCAAAAACTTGCAATGATCGGTCGCCAAAATCGCTAGAGTCTGAATTCTTGAACACCGTCATCCAAGTCTGCCATTTGGTCGATGCTTTGCAAGGGACGATTGGAGACAAAAGATCCCACAACTGGCGTATTGCCCAATCCATATATCACGGCAGGTGCTGGCAGGACACCAGTCATCGATAGTGGGGTGCCTGTAGACAGAGTCAGATAGGTGGGCGGAGACAATGCACTCACGTCGTCGTAGGTGGGTGGAACCTCATCATCCCAGGCAATCCCAAGACCCGATCTTTCAGTCACAATGACCTTAAACAGCATCCGCAAAACACGCGCGGCACCCGTAGGAACACCAACTTGGTTACCTGAGCTGCTGGTGACTGAGCTCGATGATTTCACTGGTGTTAACCCACTTGTTGATTTGACTGGCGTAAGGCACTCTCTATC
Source organism: Metschnikowia hawaiiana (assembly GCA_002893645.1). Lineage (NCBI taxonomy): Eukaryota > Fungi > Ascomycota > Pichiomycetes > Serinales > Metschnikowiaceae > Metschnikowia > Metschnikowia hawaiiana. The sequence continues at coordinate 727,480 of NXGY01000001.1, forward strand.
GACTGGGTTTTTGTTTGGCTGGACCACCTCTTCAGCGACAATCACTTCCATGACGAGCACGTGACCAACATAAACACCAAGTTCCGGATCGCTAATATCACAAGAGATGTTAGCATCGGTTCTAAGACCTTCTTGCATCTCATCAGGTTTGCTCTCGGTCGAAGACGCTTTAGTTGTATTTCTTTTGAATCCACTGGAGCAATTCAAGGCATTGATTTCGGCGACAAGCTCGATGCTTCCGCGGCCCAGAAAATCAGACTTCCATCCAGACTTGATATCACCATGCGCTACCACACGCAATTCATCCAAGAAAAGCTCTTCAGAGCCCGAGTCCATCTCTTCACCAGAAGCAGAATGAGGGGTGTTTGATTGGGAGTTGTTAGCTTGGTCAGCAGTTGATTCCAGGGGTGCGCCTGAACTTCCGAAATCTTCCTCAAAATGGACGACCTCATCTAAAGCCCTATTAGTAGGCGTCTCTTCGACTTCTTCAACAATATCTTGATTTCCAGCGGGCGCAGCCTCGTTGGGATCAGCCGTGCTTGGTATATTAGCTTGTTGGTTGGATGGTGCCCTTCCGACAAACATTGATGTTTGTACAGTGGAGTAGTGCATTCCATTGCTTCTGCTTGGACCGTCGGACGTACCCAGAGATGCTTTTTGATTCGGCGAACCTCCACTTCTCAAATTTTTGTAGTATTGAGCTTTCTTTTGAGTTTCTTTTATTCCCTTCAACTTGTCTGAATGCTTTGGGCAGGCATAAGCTGCCACCAATGTATGCTCCTCGAGTTTCCACAGGAGCTTACGCATTCTCCATCTTCTGTCCAGTTTGGAATTGACAACATTTTCCATTCGTAGCTCGATGGGGAAATTGGACTTAGGATACATGACACCGGGGAGAACAGCGCTCGCAGTCACTTCTGTAGGAGGAAAAACACGGAGGGAATTTCTGTCGGGACCACGAAGAATGGATCTCAGGATATTAAGTGGAAGTATGACTTCTGTGAGTTTGCCTGTGGCCTTGGCGACTGCGACCAAGTCGTATTTGATGAACGAGTAAGAATGGATGCCGCCCAACTTTGCAGAGGCTGATAAAGCACCAGGTAGCAAGTGAGAGAAGGGAAACGCGTGGCCTCCAGGCAGAAAGTTGTGAGGCAGGGTCAACACGTCCCACTGGGCTAATGTGGTCTTCTTCGTTGTACAGTCTTGGCATGATTGGACGGAGTTGGACGAGACCAAGAATGGTTTGGTGTAGTGGACTGTTTGTACGAGCTTCAAGACAACGGAGTCAATAACGACATCTTCAGACAATGATGGTTCCATAGTGGCGGACTGGACTTGCCTCAAGGAGTTGTTCTCGTTCAGCGAGGACATGGTGGAGATGGAGCTGAAAGGAACCAAGGTGTTTGGATTAGACGTTTGGGGCGAGAGGCTGTTCTGCTGGGGAACCTCGAGGGTCAAAACACCCGAGATAATCGAGCCGGTCGACTCGTGTGCATGGCCGTAGAGAGCTAGCGGGGGTGACTCCAATTTGATGTGCAAGGAGATTTTGGAGCTGCTCCGGCTGGAGGCAGAACGTTGGGTGTTCAATCTTGGCGACTGCTTCGGCGAGTTTTTGCTGCTGGACTTCTCCGAAGTCTGGTGGTGTAAAACTCTGGATAAGAGAGTCATTGTGGTCAGAGAGATGTGCAGATGGGCAGCGTAAAAAGTGGTGGGTGTGGAGAGAATAAGCCGTGCGTGGATGAGATGTATGGCTTTTTTTGCGGAGGCCGGACAGAACGATGGTTTTTTCCCGAGTTCGCGAGCGGCTGGGGGGCGAGGGCACTAGAGGCGTGACGCTGTTTAATGGCGCCGGCAGTGCTTCAAGGACTGGTTTTTTTTCTTTGTAAGAGACTCAAAACACTTCTGATTGATATGTTATGAGCGTCAGCACTCGAACTCAACTGCGTTTGGGGACGGAGGCGTCTTTTGTGTTGGGAGTGTGATTCAGGCTGAGAAAAGATAATGCGCAGAACTTCAGCACCAACTGCAGATAATGAGGGGCAGTTGTGGCACGATTTCGATAGAGATGGTGATGGTCACGAGTGGATCTCTAGGGGGTGGCGTGCAAGATACCCGTGAAAACAGTCAATTTTATTTTATCGAAAATGAACGGGGGATTTCGGTATCGGGTGTGGGGGCTTTAGAGGTAAAGTCGCAAGTTATACACCTCCAAGAGTTTGGAAGGGATATTGACAGCTGTTCGCGAGAGCCGAGGATGGCAATCAGGGGGCAAAAAGACGAGTGGAAAACTCAAGACAAGCGGGAAGTCAGGCGGAAAAACACAAGGTTGAAATACCGAAACCTAGGCCGTGTGCTTGTTGGGTTGCGAACTCCCGGTTAATATAGGCCGGGCTGGGGACTTTACGGCTGGCCGCCCCAGACGCGACATATGCAGCACCCGCCACCTATTGCGGCCGGTTTCCCGCGCGTATATGCACGGGTCGGGGCCCCGTTTTCAGAGTGAAGGTGACCCGTTCCTGGCGGCCCTGATTCTGGCGGTGCCAGGCCAAGAGTTGCACCTCAGAGTGCCATCCTGTGGTGACCCCGGAGATGCCCGAGCTCAGCAAGCCCCAAATCGTGCAGGCATGAGGAGGAAGCGACGCGCGCCACTGCCTAAGCGCACATCACGTGGTGCACCCTCTGCCGCGCATGGACGCCATAGTCACCTGAGATGCAGCACGTGCCGCTGCTGCCCACTCTTCCCTGCCTTGAATGCCGTCCCTGGCACAATCCGCCCGGTCCAATGTCCCAGCATCTAGTATTTGACAATGGCTCCTACACTATAAAGGCGGGGTTTTCCACCGAAGACGAGCCGCTCTCGGTCCAAAACGTGCTAGCCAAGGCGAAGGATGGTGCCATCTACATCGGCAACGACTACATCTCACACGCCAACCTCTACTCCGGAATCAACTTCAAGCGGCCACATGAACAGGGCAATCTCATCTCATGGGAAACAGAAAAGCTTGTGTGGGACTACACGCTCGACCACCTCCTGCCGAAAAAGGTCTTGGATCCGCTGGATGTTCACCTCACATTGACCGAGTCGCCGTTCCAGTTGCCCCAGTTGTCCATGAACACGGACTTGATTGTGTTTGAGGAGTACGGCTTTAGTGAATACTACCGGTGCTTGTCGTCCTCGCTTGTACCCTGGACAAATCTGCCCAGCCCCAGTGACTTCTCGTTGGTCATCGACTGTGGTTTCAGTGCTACACACATTATTCCGGTCCTCTATCAGCGAGTGTATTGGAAAGGCATCCGGAAGTTGCCCATAGGCGGAAAACACCTCAACGGACTTTTGAAGGAGTTGATTTCTTTCCGCCACTATGACGTTTCAGACGAGCCGGTTCTCATCAACACTGTGAAAGAACAAACTATGTTTGTTGCGCTAGATTTTGAGGCGGCTTTGCAAAAGAAGCTAGATTCCAAGTGTGAGTTTGTCTTGCCGGATTTCAAGACAACTGTCACCGGTTATGTCAAACAGGATGACTCCAAGCTCCCCCCGGACTCTCAGACAATTCTGCTTTTCGACGAACGCTTCACTATTCCGGAATCATTCTTTAGGCCAGAAATCATGCTCGATAACAACTCCTACTCCAAAAACTCTGTTGTGCAGAATGCGACATTCAAAAATATAATAGACCTTGCTGTCGAGTCGATAATGGCCTGCCCAGAGGTTCTGAGACCTATACTAGCAGCCAACATCAACCTCGTGGGAGGCACGGCAAAACTACCGAACTTCAAGGAGAGATTAGTACACGACTTGGACAAGGAGCTACCAATCGATTGGGTCGTCAAAGTCAGGGACCAACCCCATGACTTGGAGACCGCTGCGTGGCACGGCGGCAAGAATTTGGTCAACAATGATATTCTTAAAGAAGTGACGATTTCCAAACAAGAATTTTTTGAGCATGGCTCCAATTGGTGCCAGAAGCAGTTCGGCTTTCAAAACTTCTAAGCACCGTAGTGAGGTGACATTTACATCAAGGACCTGCCCAAGATAATAGGAACTTGCAAGTGGAAACAGGTATTTACGGCACCCACAAATCGAAAAGGTCCTCTCCGAGCCAATGTCAATGTTTGGATGGTGAAGAGCTGCTATTGATTAAGAGAATAGTTTATAAAGTAGGCACACTAGCATCTAGTATACCTTGATGAGCTGGTTGTACGTCAAATATCTGCTGCAAATCAACCAGCCGTACCTAAACCAGACCATCTGGGAATAGTGGCCGTGAGCCATGGCCGCATAAGCCAAGCTCAACATATTCAAGTCTGAGTAGAACTTAATCGAGTTTTTGTATGCCTGGTTGGGAAAGAAGCTGATGTACAAGTTGACTTTCAAGATACTAGAAATAAAAACTTTGGAAAGATAGCCAATTAGGAGCTCGATGTTCGTAAGAATCGTGAAGGAGTATTTTTCGAAAAAGCCAAGCGATTTCAAAACGTACAACGTAGTGTCTCTGGGGGACTTGCTCTTATGCAAGTGAGAAGTGAGGAACAATTTGCATCCATGATATAGAGAGATGTGGTTTGGATGGTGGGAAACGCCTTGCTCGTCAAAAGTGATGATGACCTTCTTGGTGGAGATGTTCAGTTTCGTCTGGGTGGAGACCTTCGACCGCCCATCCTCGCGTTTGGACATGACTTTCCTTAAGGACTCGGAAATATGGTGTGGGTCCCAGTGGACATCCATTCCATCCTTGTAGCCGTCAAGAATGATGACGTCGTCAACAGACAAGATGCGAGCCAGATCTCTGAGTTCCTGGGAGCGGATGGCTCCATACGACTCGTCCACAGCATCGCCCTTGGAAAAGCACACTATCTTCAACACGTTGTTGTACTTGGGTTTGGCCAATTCGATCAACGAAGGCGCAAAAAACATCACCTCGTCGTCCGGGTGACCAATCACAAAGTAGATGGTGGAGTTTTTGATCAGCACCGTCGACGGGGCCGTGATCGATGACGCCGGGTACACTGAAGATGAGAACTTCGAGTGTAAGATCTCAGGGTCGGTGTACTTACGTAGGGTTTGGGGGATGATGGTGGTGAGAAGAATCCATAGGAGGAACGAGCTCACAATGAGGTTTTGGAAATAGCGGGGAATCAGGAGAAGCATGGCGGGCGCCTTTGTGTCCAAGCAGCTCTACTCGGTTGGAGCTGGCTTATGGGGCGAAGTCGAATTAGCCGGTCCGGAGGTGCACGGGTTTCTGGGGCCGGTGGTGCAATTGAGCTGCCAACTGGAATGGTCCAGCCGGAAGCCGGATGGAACGGTGTGAAGCGCAAGGGCTGTTGAGCGGCTCAAAAGAATGCAGTCGCCAGCTCGAAGGGTCTTGTAATTTTTCTGTTTTCTGTTTGGCTAAAGCCATCTTGGTCTACTCCGAGGTCCGAGCTGCCCACTAGGCTCAGACCGCGCGGCTGCTAGAAAAATCACATAGTATGTGAACTCTAGACTCGCAATATGCATGGAATGACTCTTCTTTGGGAAAACAGATCGAGGAAAGGACTTGGCTGTACAAGAGTAGCTTAATTGAAAGATGGCTGCGTTCAAGTGGCCAGAAAAGATGGTGGCCATGCATGCGGGCTGTAGCAAGTGTGTTTGGCGAAGTAGCTCAAGTGAGTAATTATGACAAAGTAGTGAGAATCAGGACGAAAGCTCCAAACGTGGGCAGACTCATAATTTTTTTTGACATAATTGTGCTGAAAGTTTGTAAGTATACGTGCCGTGGAGTTAGGAAAGTGAATCAGATCTGGCTTACTGACCAGAAAAATCGACAATGTGGATTTCATAGGCAAGAGCACGACAGAAAAGTAAGAGCATGTTGCGTGCGGTTGCAAACGAGCTCAACACTCTCGTGGTATGGCACGCAAAAAGTCAGCAGGACAAGCAATTCACTCATGTTCCTAATCTAAGTGGCGTTTTTTAAAGTTGAAGGTATTACTAGGTTTGAAGAAAACACCGGTTGCTTGAGCTCTCTGACGGAAAAATGTGTCGTCACGTTAGCAGATTCAACCTTTGAACATGAGCCATGGTCTTGCCGCAAGACGCTCTTGTACCAGGTCGAATCGGCTTCTTCTCAAAAATTTTCCCATTTAGTGCTGCGGCCGTCGCCTTTCGAGAAAGCCAGAACAAGAGAAGTTGAGAAACCCCGGTCCACAACATTTAAAGTAGATCTGCAATAAAACGGCTGGGTTTCTTCTGAACTCGTACAATTACATTGTCAATTGCATCACCCACCTCCTCAAGTCCGTGACCCGATTCCAGAATTGTTAGGAACCTGATTTCACTTAACAGTGCCAAGCGTTCCGAATCCTGAATCATGTTGAAGCAGAGAAATCGCTGGTATAAAAAAGACTACACGTCGAAACTTCCGAATCAGATCCATGGTACCGAGATATCGTAAATTTCCCAGAGCTCAATCGATTTTGGCTTGTGGTGTTTCTTGAGAACACAGTAGTACTGGATTTGATTCAAGTCTATGGCGCCCCCGCCCGTGCTACGTAAAACTTTGAAGGCGTCTCTTCTCGAGTTGGCCTGTTCATTTGTGGTCATAGCAGTATCAGTCTGGTGCAAATTGTTGATGTTACGCCAATCACACAACCCTAATTACAATTGAGGCTTTCCATTGCTTGGGTCTTCTTGTGTTCGCCCAAGCAATGTTTTTCCGAATGTCCAACAAGTGTGGGTTCTATCACAGAGTTATTCCGAATTTGCGGCTCAATGCAGTTTTTGCGGGTGCATAGAAAGTCACACTGACGCGCCTTTGAATGGGCCAATTCGGTCTATACCTAAACATATGAATGTACGGGATCCAATGAGACCCATTCCGGTACTGAGCAGAGCACTGCGTCTAGAATGGGTCGAGAGTTGTGTGGAGCTAGCATTATCGTCATGACATGCAAAAAGGAACTACGGGAATTGGGGTGACTGTCAGACAAGTTCTTCATACTCAGTGAAGTAGTGATAAGAAACTCCGGAACAAAGGCCACAAACAATCAATTGGACAAACCAATGTTGACTTTCTAGCATTCAACCTGCTTTGGGAAGCTTTATCCGTAGGGCAAGAGAAGCGAGGCTTGAGCTAGCGCGATACGAGCAGAGTCATGGGCCACTCTAATGCGACTCGACGTGCGTCTCAATTTCATGTAATTAAACGGAGCAGGAAAAAAATAATTGGTCGTGTGCTCTATGCTCCTATATGCCATGACAGTTCTGTATCAATGGCAATTAGGATGATTTGTTGAAGCACGGGTGGAACCATTGACACGATAGTGACAATGATGAGTGGACGGGCCTCTGTTCAGGGAAGAGGTAGGCCTTCGGAATTGCCGGCCGTTGGCAGAGTTAAGGAGCGGAAAACCCGGGGCCGTGCCGTACAGTCGCAAGAGCCCACGGCCCATGCTTCGATATGTCCAAAAATGTTATCACTTCGGCTGAAATGGGCAGAATGCGCCTTTCGCATCTGCATGTCATATAGGCCCTATGTGGGAATGGGACTTTATGCAGCGCCAATCCAACTTTATTTTCGTGTGCAGGCGCGCACCCTCCGTATCCACTGAGTCCGACGCAGGATTTGCTCCTAATCTCTCCGAGGACGCAGTAGCGCAGGAAACTTGCATTGGGGCCATTAGATTGCGACAACAAAACCAGAGTCTTGTTGGTCAAGCACACACAATTTAGTCGGCAGAAGAGAACCCTGCTCTATGCGGCCACTCCAAGACACGTAGGCCCAGTGCACGCGGCCCCAGAAACCCAGGCCGAGGCTCTTTGGGCCGTGGGCAAGTGGCGCCTTCTTTTCATGCATCACCGATTTCCACTGCACCTTTCGTTGACTCCGCACCGCCTGTCGCAATCACATTGGCTGCCTGCAATTCGAGAGGGTTACGATAAGCATCAGGCTGCGTGCACTTCAGATAGGTGCCTCAGGCTATCGACCCCTTTTGGCCCGGTCTATAAAACGGACCGGGTCCCATCCCACCTCCATCTCTCTCGACATATTTCATCTGCCTCTCATGAAATTCTCTACCCTCGTTTCTATTGCTGCAGTGATTGCCTCTGCTGTGGCCCAGCCATTGGAAAGAAGATCCAATGCCACCCAAATTGCCGAGGCTGAGGAAACCAAGGTCTCGTCCAACAACGACTTGGAAGTGGCCTACGGCAGACTCTCTGCTGTGGTCGAACCAAAGGTGTTCATCATCTCCATGTTCGAGTACGAGTCCTACCCATGGGACGACTACTTGGACTTCGAGCACCACTTCACCATCCCGGGCTTGTCTCCAATGTACCCCGAGGTCCACTGTACCTCCAACTACTCCATCTGTGGCTTGACCACTGGTGAAGGTGAGATCAATGCTGCCGCATCCATCTCCGCCTTGGGATTGTCTTCGTTGTTCGACCTCACCCACACCTACTTCTTGATCTCCGGTATTGCTGGTGGTGAGCCAAACTACACCACCATGGGTTCCGTGACCATGCCTAAGTACGCCGTCCAAGTCGCTTTGGAGTACGAAACTGCCTACCAAGACTTCATTTCCGCCCACCTGAACTGGACTTCGGGCTACTGGGCCTACGGTTCCGAGGACCCATGGACCTACCCAGGTAACGTCTACGGCACTGAGGTCTTCGAGCTCAACGAGAACTTGAGAGACAGAGCCGCCGAGTTGGCCAGCACTGCCACTCTTCAAAACGGTACCGCCTTGAATGCTTCCAACAGAAAGTTGTACACCGAGGAGGCCGCCAGAGCCTTGCCTTCTGTTGTCAAGTGTGACACCTTGACCTCTGACAACTACTTCACCGGTAACACCTTGAACGACTATTTTGGATTCTACGCCAAGCTCATGACCAACGGTTCCGCCACCTACTGCTCTACTGCTCAAGAGGACAATGCTTCCTTGGAGGTCTTCACCAGATTGCACAAGCACGGTCTTGCTGACTTCAACAGAGTTGTCATCATGAGATCCATCTCTGACTTCTCCAGACCACCTCCTTCCAAGGCCAACGACACTGTCGCCTGGTTCAACAATCCAAATGACGGTGGTTCCTCTGTCGCTTTCGACAACTTGCCTCTTGCTGGTATGCCTTTTGTTGAGGACGTCTTGGAAAACTGGGATGACATTTACTACGACGGTGACAAGATCGAGCCTGAGAACTACACTGGTGACATCTTCAACACCTTGGGTGGTACCCCAGACTTCGGAAAGGAATCTTTCGCTGTCGCCTAGTGTTCTCCGAATGCATTTATACCCATCTTATTTGTGACTTCACATTCTCTCCGTCATTGACTTTACGATCACATTCTGTGGTCTTTTCGATCCACTGCAAGTCAGTGTGTATAAAAACATAAAAATCTATTTTATCTGAAGCAATAGAGAGGCTATATACGTAGGTTGGTAGCGGTTGCATTCTCGGCATCACATTCATCAGCTCTATTCCCTCTTCTTCATCATGGTGTAGCCTGAGGACCAATGGAGATCCAACAACGTCTTGTCTTTATCGAAACCAAGTTCTTTTTCGCAGAAGGTAAGAATCTTGTCCACGAACTCCTGTCCCCTTCCCGTAGCCTCCTGGAAGTTGTGGTATGAGCTGAACGTCGTGAGGTACTTCGTATACGATGATAACGAAACGTCTTCTTTGACCAACTGTAATGCGCTCGAGTTGTCCGATGCTTGGGCACGTGCTGGGTCATACTTGCTGATTTCCACATCAGTGTACAATTCGGAAGGAATTTTGGAATCGACCTTCTCCAAGAAATCACGCAAAATGGATCTGCCTGGCTGCTCCCAATGCGGACCTAAGTAATCTCCGTCTTCGTAAACGAGCTCATTATAGAGATTCATGAGTCTCGTGATCAATTCCTGCTGAGGAACATCTGTTCTGTGGGGCCCCTTGATTTGGGTCACCAAAGGGTCAACGTAATACCAGTAGGCTAGGGTTCCTCCAGGTCTCAACTGCTTAGCTGCATCCTTGAAAAAACTATCGTAATCTTTAAACCAGTGAATACACTCGGCTGCGGTAATGAGATCGAAGCTCTGCTCCGGAGCCTCGTAGTCTTCCACCGACGAGACGAAGAATTCGATTCTTGATTCGTCCTGGATGCCCATCTCAGCAAGACGTTGCAGCTTCAAATCCTTGGCTGTCTTGATCATTTCTGGCGATAAATCGAGCCCCTTGACCTCGTCGGAGAAGTTGAGCAATGGGAATGTTGCAGCCCCCGTGCCACATCCCAAGTCGATTGTGCTGTTCACTTTTGATTTACCGACATAGTTGAGGAGATGTTGGTAGAAGGAAGTGGGGTATTGTGGACGAAACGAGTTGTAGTTGAGTGACTTGAATCCACTCTTTGCGAACGTAGTCATGTTATATAAATAAATGTGGTTGGATGTGATCTGACTAAAGTATCTAGAATGATTGGAGAGTTATACCCAAAGTATTTAAATGATTGGCGGAGTGACGCCGTGCCCCCACAATCCGTGCCCCCACAATCCAGTGTATGCAGAATGGTCATTGCGATTAGCGGATCCGGAGAGAACTGGCTCCTTTCTACAAGTAAAATACAGGTACAGGCTTTGCTGACGAGGAAATGGCTACCTCGTACTTGTATTCAGCTGCGATGTCACTAATCTATAGCACATGCTTGTGACAACAAGGAACCAGCCCATTTTAGCTAGCGACTTATGCCGTGGCTGCTGGTCTAACATGAAGAAACAGCCAGCATGAAGTCAGAGTTGTTGAGAATCTCTGGAGTAATTAAGAACAACTTCTTGTTCAAACTTTGCTGGAGATACTTAAAAACACTGATTTCACTTCTTGTGACACCCCCCAAAAGCACCACAATGAGATACTCTTGACGGATGGGAGTGCTAGCAGATCTTGATTTACGATCGTCCAGCTTATCATTGAGATTTAGGTCGATAGTCTGACCTTTGAACATGGTGTCCATGTTCAAATTATTCCAATTAGGCCGCTTATGGATGTTGTTCGTGGGCTTGTACTTGAGGAAGCTTCTTTGGTAAAGCGACTGAACGATTCGTGTGATCAATGGTACAGTTCCTGCTGTAAGGGTAAATGAGGGATGGGCGTAATCTTGAATGCGCTCAATCGCCATGTGTTCGTCTGCTGGATCGTCTTCATCATCCTGCGGATGTAAGTTCCAAAATTTGCTTATGAGTGTATAAGTGCTCTTGTAGATGTCCTGTCCGGCGGTCATTCCTAACGCCTCAAGGTCCTCATAACGGGTGGTCTCTTGTGATCCCAAACCCTTATTGTCCAGGGAGTTGAGGGGAGTTCTTGTGGATGTGGTCGTCGTTTCGGAGTCGGCAAACTTGCCGCCAAAAGAAAAATTGCCAAAAAAGTCGCTACCCTTCGTGTTGACTTTGATGATTTTGTATTTCACGAGATTCATTAGGGTTACGTTCGAGGCAAGACCATAATTCACAGATAGTTGAGTCGCTAACAGATCCAAATCTCTAGCCACGAACCCATCGTTTATCAACGAGATTAGCACAGCAAGGCTGATTATGACCTCCACGGGATAATTCTGGTTCATAAAAGTATTCAAGGTCCGGATATGAGATCGGTAGTCTAACTCGAAGAGTTGATTCTGTACCTCAAGCCATTTTTCACGATAGTTGTAGGTAAACGACGAGTCTAGATCCAGCTTGATTTTCTGAAGAATCTGCTCGCTGAGGGCTGTGTGTTTTCTGATCAGCTCCTGTGTGGCTTTGAGATTTCCTAAGTTAGATACAAGAGAGCGAATTTCCTTCAAGTCAGTGACACTATCCTTGGACTCGAATTCAGACTTGAGCACACGGGCAAGTTTGTTAAGGTTGCCACCGACAGCCGAAAAATTGAGGTCTTTTAAGTTTTGGTAGATTTCGTCGTCCGAGAAAGTAGTGCAGTTTGCGAACTCCAGAGAGGTGGCATCTGGCTTGAACAAGTTCAAGTCACTTAGCAAGCCCGCGTAGTTCATTTGGCTCAAAACCAAAGGTGAGTAGTCGAGATTACGTTCCAAAACCACCAAGTCGGTGTTGGCAGTTAGACTGTCCAAATAGAAATCACGCTCGGCAGACGTAAGCGAAAGCAGGAGGTAGTCTGGTAACTTCTCATTGAGGAAAAGATTGACGAAGAGACTGGAGTGGTCGCCCTTTGCGAACACATTTTTGAGCTTCAAGAGATCCCGGCAGTTTTCTGCCGACGCCACGACTTTCATGAACGAGTCAAGCGCAGAAGACACGCACTCAAGCGGGTTGTTGAGGTACTGGCTGAGGCCCGAGACAGCACCAGGCCCAGCGGGTTCGCGGGTCACAAAACGGTTTGTGTGTAGAAAAACGAAGTCCTCAACAAGGACCGGGTTGGTTTTCCAGTTGAGAAGCCGGACGTGGGGCGAGACGCGGACCACCAGGTCTAGGTTCGTGTCGGAGCAGCGCTGGAGCAAGTCCGGGGTCAGATCAGCAAAGAGGTCACGGCACAAAGTGTAGTAGTAGGCGCGGGACAAGTCCTTGACTATAAGCGTGACCTTGGTCAGCTTGTCTAGTAGCGCCCAGAGTTGGCGCAAAGGCGCAAGGTCGTCGTCCGCAGACACAAGCACAATTAGGGAGTCGTAGGCAGACGCAATGTTGTTGTTGAAGGCCTCGCGGTCGGGCAACTCGTCCAACCACACGAGCTGGTCGAATTTGCCCCGCGTCTTCAAAACAGAGAAAGGCGTGAGGTAGTTGAGTAGGGCGGCGAGGTTTTTGGTCACCACGAGGATGTTTTTTGTGGTGTACACGGCGTCAAGCGCCAGAAAAAGCCGCAGTAGCGTGGCGTCGTTGAGCAGGTCCATTGGGCCGGGAGGAGGCAATTTGGCCGGGCAGAAAAAGAAGTGGTTCCGGTCCTGAAAATGGCCCTGGAGTGAAACTCGTGAGGTTGTGAGGTGGAGTCGTGGGTGCAGGACGTCTTGCAACCACAGGGGCCGTGGGGTTGTCTGATAAGGGGACCTGCGTTGGGCTGGATTCGGCGAGGGCGCAGATAGAGCGGGGCACAAGCGTGGCTCACTATAAATACAGGGCTGCCCCTTTGATGGCCGGTGGACCCATTTTTTTTGTGGCTATTGCGGACCTGACGTGTGGACATGCTGCGAATGACGAAGTGCGACTAGTGGTGATGCTGGCTGCGACCAGCTGCGACGAAAGCAGTATGGCTGCTGTTGGCGACTATGGGTGGAACCGATGTAATTTGGGAGGCTTTAGTCTCAAAGCAGCGGAGGAAACAGAAGAGCCCACGCCAGATAACGTGTGGCTGTCGGCGCTTGTGTATCGTGAGGCAGCTGGGGAATTCGGTGTCAACGCATGAATAATGGCCCGTATTCATGCTATGACGCAAAGAAAGAAAGCTTGGCTCCTCTTTCTCTTCAGAATTTACTAGAAAGAAATCTTTGAGAGTCCCAGAGCTGCCTATTCCAGTCAGACCGCGCTCTTTGGCCTATGGTGTTAATGATTTTGGCCTTATTCGGTGTCACGATGTTGCAAAACAAGAGCCACAGCAGAAGGTCTGTGTTCACGGGGTAGATAACACACCCGAGAATTCCGTGGAAAAGGCATATTCTAGATCAAAATTTCCGAGAATCAGCAATTTTTGGGGCAAGGCTTCGCTAGCTTTAGCCTTGTATCCAATAGGAAGCTCCTAGGAGATTTAGATTGAAAGCCTGAAGCCTACCTCATGACACCAATACCTACCTCAAAAGCTGGAAAGGCCCCCTTGTGAGCCAGTCTCCGGTAAACTGGCTTACGCAGACCAATGTGTTAGTATCTAGAGATGAAATCAAATGGGCCCAGGCTCAATCCATCAAAGCGCAAGAAGCTACGCATGTCTACATCAAACGAAACAAGAGCAGAAAGCATAATTTTGATTCAAAACATTCATGGACGGCTTGACTTGTGTCATAGGTGGTCACCAGTACAAGTGTTCTAAAAGGCGACAGTACTTCCAGAAGTACTCTCGACTGTCAAACGTGATCGCTCCAGTCCTGAGAAAAGAAAGCTAAAAAGATGGAACAGCCTATAGATTGCTAGGGTGTACATGTATGCTGTGGGACGGGTCTAGAGCTTGGCGTCTCTTTCAATGCCGTTGAAATGCACCAAGCCCTCCTGGACCACGGTAGCAAAGTGTTCACCTTTCTTGTTGTACATCTGGCCCTCCAACAAGAAGCGATTGTTGACCACGCGGACGGCACGGAAACCGAACGCCAACCAGTCGGTGGCAGAGAAGTCGTCGTCATGGAAATAGATAGAATGGTCTAAAGACACCGAGATGTAGTGGGCAGCAGCACTCAAGTCGAGATCCGGAATACGAAGCACCCGGGCCAAACGGGTGGAGAAAATCAGATCCGAGAGCACGCCGAGGCCGGTGTACTGAAACTCCTTCAGGGTGAGGGTCACGTCATCGTTGCCCAAGCGCACAAAGAACGCCAACTTGCGGTCCGCAGCAGGGATCTTCTCCTCATACTCCGTGCCCTCCAAGGAAACGAACTGCGGAGGGATCTTGTGATAGAGCATGCGGGAGCGCGTCTTGTAGTCGATGGGCAAGGCGTCAATGTCCACGCCACGCAACCACTCGGGGTAAGGCGTGCCAAAGTGGAACGGTTTCTCCGGTACGGGAGCGTCGTCGTCATCGTCATCGTCGTCGTCGTCGTCGCCACCCTTGAGGCGGGCCGCTTCCTCCTTCTCACGCTCGCGCTTCTCGTAGTCCTCGTACGCGGCCAAAGACTTGTGGTAGGAGTTCCGTTTGGTGAGCGACACGGTGGCCACGAACTTCAAGTCGTCGTCTTGGTACGCACGCACGCTGCGGTTGCAGAAGTTTCTTCCCGTGGAGACGGCGTCCACTTTGTACACCAAGGGCTCGGTGTCGGAGCAGGCCTTCAAGAAGGAGGAGTGGCAGGCGTTGGGCGTGAAGCCGTCGGGCAGCGAGCGCATGGCCACCAAGAGACTCTGGCCCACGATGTTTCCACCGTACACGCCCTTGGCCGAGGGGTGGGGCTTGGTCAAGGGGTGGCGGCCGCGGAAGGTGTCGGGAGCGGTCTGTTCGACGTCGAAGAGCGCCTGGAAGTCGGGCATGTTGCAGAGGGCAGGGGTTCGGGAGGACGGCAGGCGGACAGCAGGTAGTAAGAAAAGACCACACGATAAGCACCAGGAAGAGACACGGGTGCTGTGGCGATGCGGGCAGGGTCGGGGTGTTTTCTAGTGGCAGAGAAACAGGCGGGTGGACCGGGGCCCTGTGTGCACTGGGCGAAGGTGCATCTTTTTATGTGGGGCCGGCAGCTGGGGTTGGAGCCAAGCAGCACCAGGCTGGAGCGGCCGCGCGACGGCAAGAATAAGAGAGATCTGACTACCGCGGTACGCCTGCGGGTCGCTGGGCTTCTCCACAGGAAGACAGCAGGTTGCTTGGAGAGACGGGCGGGTGCGGCACTCGTGTCCGACAGGCGGACACCGCTGTTCCACGGGAGTTGAGAGAACTGCGTCTCTGCCCTTGGTGGTCGTTGGTGTGGGGAAGCAGCACGTGGCGAGCGGGCCGCGTCCTGAGAACGCATGGACACGGGCGGCGTTAGGGAATGTGCACGGTGAGCAAAAGAAAGGAAGCGTCCGGACGGGCCGCACACAGGATCCAGTGCCCTGCTCTTGACCACTCGAGTACATACTGTAGAAAAAGCGGAGCAGCCAGAAGCTCCGGTGGCAGGGGCCACACCTAGCGCACTTGGCATGGCTGCGGTGGGCGGCTTGTGTAGCACATCAGGTAGGCTGGGCCCTTGGGGTGACCGTGTCGAAGCCACGTGTGGGTCGAAACGTGGCAATAGCGCCGTACCAAGCCGTCTGGGCATCCGTGGCCAGCGGGGACGCCGTGGAATGGAAACGCGCATTGGCAAGTGACGGTTGGCGCTAAGTGCGAGGACATCCAGGCTGTCGGCCGAGAATGCTCTTTGGGCTGCACTTTAGCGAAGTTCTCTCCAGCCCAGCGCTGCACGGCAGCTTAGATTTGCCGGCCGTCCAGATTCTCGCCCCCCTTTTGGACTGCACGCATCCCACAGGCACGGAGTCCGTCCGAGTAGGACTTTTGGTATGGTTCTGACAAAGCACACTGTCTGCCGGTCGGTGCCATTGATCCACACATCACGCACTGCCTGGTTGCACATTCGCCTCGGGTGTTTCTACGCGCGGTCTGGTGCCATGGGGTTCGACCGAGCGGCCCGCTGGTCCTAGACCCAATTTGTGTCTTGTCACATGCTTGGACATTCTGTTTTGCAGCACACGGGTTTATCTAGAGTTTGACCCGGCATGCGCGTCACCTCTCGTGGAAAGCTCTGCGCAATGCACGCTGTGGCGTCTGCGCTAAAAGACGTGCAACTTAGATTAGAGACGTGCAACTCTGGCGACTCGCCCCCATTGTGGCAGAGCGTGCTGGGTTATCGCCGAGCACATCGAGCCCCACCATTGTTCCGTTCTGGCGCCACACAGCGAGACAAACTCGGATCTTTCGGCTGCCTGTCAAGTCTGCAATACTCACCTCACTCAATCTTCCACGCCTGTATACCTCATGCATGGTCTCCCCCTGAGTGCCAGGTGCCTTGCTCACGTGAAGGTATCTTGGCAACACTTGCACAACCAGAAGCTGTCTGTCATGGCAGGGCTCTGTTGCGGGCTTTTAATAAAGTCATCCCCAGAGATCACAACGGTGACAATCTTGCAGATAAGCTAGTTGGTCTCACAGCGACTTATTCCTATTCTAGTTAGGACGTGGAACATGTGGAAGAATTGCCAGGTCCTCACAGCCATTGCAAGAGACCAAGGGTCGCGTCGCTAAGTGTGATGTTTGCATGTAAACCATTGCACCCGGACAACGGGTCAATAGTCGCAGCACGTACATCTCTACATGGGTCCAGATGACATATACTTGTTATTAATGTGGATAAATAGACGGCAGAAGAGGCCAGGACAAAACACCGCGTGTCCCGCAGCTCTAACCACTGACCCCGAGAGCATCCGATTCGTGATTCTAGTCTGTTGGGACGGCACCGGCCGCAACTCTCATGATTAGAGCTTGTAGGAGCCGTTTTTGTTGTCTCCGATAAGCTTCAATGGGAACAAACACAAAGCTTCCTGGACAGCGGTGGCCACCAATCTCCCGTCCAAGGTGAAGTACGAGCTGGACACTAAAACACGGTCATTACTCAAGCGGTGGAACTTGTAGTCCAAAAACATCCACACGGTGGGGTCGAAGTTTGTGTCGTGGAAATAGATGGAGTGGTCCAAAGAAACGCGGAAGAAGTCCGCCTTTTGGTACTCGAACTTGTGGAAAATGGCCCTCATGACAGTGCCCAAGTAAAAAGAATCTGAAAGGTAGGCAAAGTCAACCATACGCGTCACCAGCTTGTTCTTGGCCTTGTCTATGTTGTCGTTGACTTTGAAAAAGAGACCGAAGCGGCGGTCACCGGGATCGCCCTCGTCCCGTTTCCGGGACGCCTGGAAAGTCTCGGGTAACACCACGTGGGTCAAGTTGCCATTGGTGTGCACCAACGAGCTCATGTCGTCAAGTCTGTCTTTGTACTTGTAGAAGGTGTAGTGGGGCTTGCGCAGGAACTCGAACGGCACCTTTGTGCGTGGGTTGGTCTGCTTTTCGGGCGAGAGGGCGGCAAAATCGGCCTTGCGCTTGTGGATGTTGTTGTTACGGGTGAAGGAGGCAATCATGGTGAAACACAATTGGCTGTTTTGGAAGCATCTGACGAGACGGCTGCAGAAATTGCGGCCCTCGGACATCTCGGTCACCTCGTAACGCATCACCAGGTCCATCAGGCCGGCCTTCAAGAAGTATGAGTGGAGCGAGTGGACCTCGAACTCGGCATCGTCGATGGACTCCCATGCAGCCTTCAAGGCCTGGGCCACAAACTCGCCTCCGTAGGTTCCACGTGCGTCCTGGCGGAAGGGCTCCAAGGGGTACTTGCCAACGAACTCGGTGTCGGACTTGCGCACCAACGCCAATTTCTCCTCCATCTTGCAGATGTCGGGGTTGTTGTAGACGTCTTTCAAGCTCATTGCTTTTGTAATTCGAAAGAGCGGTGTGTGTTTGTGTTGGGGGTAGGGTTCAATGGCACTACTCTCTGACTGGTGCTAGCAGGCGTCTGGGTTTATCAGTCACGTGCGGGGATTATCAAGAATGTTGGGTCTGAGTGGGCGACGGCAGGCTCGGGAAGGGTGGGTTTTCTAGGGCTCAGCGGCTGGTCTCCGGGAGATTCAGTATGGAAAGAAGAAGAGGGTAGTAGTCGAGAGTCGGGAAAAAGCGTGGGCTCAAAAACAGGGTTTGGCAGGGACAGATATAAAAGAGAGCGTAGGCAGGCGGAGGTCAGCCGCACGTGCCTCGGCACTCGCGTGGGTTGTGGACCGAGGCTCCGGCAGAAACGTTGGGACGGGCTGTCTGCAGTACACCGGAGTTAAAGCTATGGCGGGGATTTAGGTCACCGGCTAGGGTATGGCGCCGAGATTGCAAGCGAGGCCCCTAAACGATTTAGAGTGCATCAGAAATGCAAGTGGCGAACGGCAGGCTGGGTGATGGACAGAAGCCGAAGAATTCCAGCGACTATATACACGAATGGCCTGGACGCACCCACGTAGACATGTGTTTTTTCGGTTTGGTCGGAAAATGCAAAGGGTTTTGGGGACAAGGGGCGGTTGGTTGTTCTAGGACAGGTGCTGCTTGTGTACCTGGGGTTTGCCAAGAAAACCGCATTGGCGTCTGTTGATGTAGATAACCACATTGGTGTGTGTTGATGACGATTGGCTGCGAATTGTCCGGGTCTTACTAGGAGACAGGTTGTGGAAGCTCTTTACAAGACATCATTAGGTGAATCTATTTCGAATGTCTAGACTATCAGAAGGTTTGAGGCAAACAGAAAGATGTATAAATAAGGAGAACCGAAAAAATGCAGACTGGGCGACGCAGTGATAGGTCACCCAAGTTTTCAGGAACACGTACATGTGCTAGTTCGTCTGTCTACAACGGAACACGCCAATACCGTGCATCTGCACTAAGAAAATTGTCACTGCTAAAAACGGCTGTTACTCGGTCTCCTTGTTTATTAGAATATTGGCGCTCTGTTACGAGGCCTTTCCTGGCAAGGGTGCGCCGGAGTGATGCCCCACCCCATATTTTCACTATGACGTTTCGACCAACAGATGATTGCACATCTCCTCACTAGGTCTTAGGTGAACTGGTTCCAATGTGACATGAGGGGATACGGCGGCGTTGCGTGCAATCTCGGCTTGAAAGTAATAGTGCTCGAGTCCAATAGTGCTCGAGTCCAATAGTGCTTAAATCCAATAGTGCTCGAAACTAACATCATTAGATTCCGCCACAGCACACCATTAATTCATCCTCCTCACCAGAAAACGCTTACCAACTCTCTGGCAAAGCCGCCGGTGGCAGTATCAATACATACCAGCCATAAAGCTTCACAAAGTGAAAGACATTGCCAAGTGCACCAGAAGACGACACGGTCGTTCATCCCACGAAACTGCCTAGGAGTCCCTAGCTCAAATACGCCCCTCTGACCAAGCGGACAGCCCAGCTTGGGACACCTAAAGCTTAGCACAGCTTAAAAGTAACACCACAGGCACAACTCAAAGTATCAAATCCTAAACAAGATCAAATTCCTGTAGCCGCAAGCACGGCGCCAGTGCACCAGCAAAATCAGATTTTCGGCTGGCCGTCAGCAAGACCACCGACGCCCGGCCGCATGACCGTCAAGCCCTCTTGCACAAACGTAGCCACACAGGTCCCAGCCTTATTGAAAAAGTGGCCACGCACCAACGTCCGCGAGTTCTTCGAGATCCGGTACTGATAACTCACCGTGAGGTAGTCGTTGAGCACGTCAAAACTATCAAAGTCGTCGACGTGAAAGTAGACGTTGTGGTCGAGCGACATGGCCTCGTAGTGGAAGAGGTGCATGCCGTTCATGGTCACACCAAGCAAGTTCCGTGCATCCTTGTCCTCGTCGTACTCGTGCGCTGGGTTGTTTTTGGTGGGATTCCAGTCCATGTGGAGGGCCCGCGCCATGGTGGTGAGAATGGCCGCGTCCGTCAAGTCGGCAAGGCCCACGTAGTTGAAGATGGCATTGTCAAACTGTTTTTTCTGCGGCTGGTGGAGCCGGCTCCATATCGTGATCCACCGGTCACTCGCCGCCTGGCCGTTTTCTTCCGGACAGAGCTGGTGGTCCAAGAATTCGTCCGAGTACGCGTTGTTGATGAAGTCCGTGTGGAAGCTCTGGTGAAGTGTGCTGGGGTCCGGGTACTTCTGCATTAGTTGCGGCGCCTGGTGCATATAGTCGGTCTGTTCCTTTTGCTTCTGCCCGCTCTTGACAAGCGACACGGTGGCGATGTACGTGACTCGGCCGCCCTGCTGCACATGGATCTGCCGCTTGCAAAAATCGGCGCTGTCGAGCAAGCGTTCCACGAGGTACGTGCATGGCTCGGTGGCTTTCCCTGCCTTGAGAAAGTGCGTGTGGGCGGAGTGTGGGCAGTAGCCTGGTGCAGACTCCATGGCCACCAAGAGCATCTGTGCAAAGGTGTGGCCTCCGTAGGTTCCTCGGGCGCCTCTGATGGGTAGGCGGAGTGGGTGGGCTCCTTTCCATGTGGTGTCGTTGATCCTCGTGACTCGCATGGCCTCCTCGAAATCGGGAGGATTTGCATCAATCAGGCTCGTCTCGGGCATGGCGGGTTTGGATAGAGAGCCTGCGGGTTGGGCAAGCAGAAGAAGCGAGTTGCTGGTCCTAGGCTTTTGTATCTAGCCCATTGGGCTGATGTGTGCAGGGCGGCGTACAGCCAAAGGCATGTGGTGGGTCTTACCCCACATTGATGCGCGTGCGTTGAGAGGGCCAGTCCTCAAAATGCGGGCCTCTCCACCGTTATGCGCGTGTGATAAAGTCCTTTGTGATGAAGTCCTTTGTCTCTGCAGCGCCCAACGACCCGTGCCTCTCGGCCCTCCTGACCTCTCCTATGTTCCACCTCCACCTACGCTACAATTTGTCCGCCGCTTGGGCGCGAGGTACTTTGATGACCATTATATTCTCCTGTTTCTGGTTGTTTGCAGAGACTTGTGGAAATTGCCGTGGGTTCGCAGCTCCGTAATCTCCCATAACCTGATTCTGTTCCCAATTCCCATCTGCTTAATCGGCGACTGTGGCCTGCTCGATCTCACCTCTAGTAAAAGGGCTGCAGTGGGTGCACGAGTTTTCGCTGAGGCACCACGTCACTGAGCGCAATTTGCTCATCAGCATTGTGCTGTGGCATGGTGCGGCGGATGGAGCCGGACAACTCGTTCACCTTTTGATACTTGGGCACTTCGGTTCCGCTCGATGACAGTCCTGCAAATAGGCGGCGCTTCATAACAAGACTAGCCTCATCATCACCCTTTTCAGGATGCACGGCGTCATCGCCGAGCGGAGCAAGACCAATGAGTTTTCTTTGCTCGTCGCTGAGTGGCAAGTCCTTGCACTGGTCCTGTGGCTTTAGTAGCCTGATCACACTGAGAATAATGACAGCAAAAAACACCCACTGCAAATGCATGGCGTATGAAGAAACCTTTAAAATGCAATGTTTGGCGTTGATAGCAAGCGGGCTGACCTGGAAGCGAGTCCACCAGGTGTTTCTGTACATTGTATTGGCATCGAAATACCGCACGTTGTAGAGCTTCACGCAGTACTCTATGAGAAGTTGCGAGAGATGTAGCAAGAATAATGAGACCAAATTTGTCCACACAGTTTTGAACTGCTTCTCCTTGCTGACCTGTCTTCGAAGCGCTTCCTGGACAACTGGGCTAATCCATTGGCCGGTGGCAACTCTTGGATCGGACTCGCTGTCGTCATCACTGATGTCCTCAAATGTAGGCTGAACATTGCGTTCCTCTGTAATGATGATGGGATTGCGGAACTTTTGTGGCAATGCTGGTGGGAGGAAGTCTTTCAGAATAGTGCTGCCGTATGAAGAAACTGACTTGAAGTACATCGTGTCTTCGGTAGCACGAGCCGGGTTGGATCTGGAAAACAAGTCCTGAGGAACGTCGAAGCGGCTGGAGTCGTTGATATTCACTCGGCTCATTGGCTGGAGGGAAGACATGCCACCACGAGGCGCTGTTGCACCGGCACCTTGATTTTGATTGTGATGCACGCCATCAATGAGGTTGTGCGCTCTGGCTTCGTTTACGCCATTGTTGGACATCGGTTTCAAGGACCCGGACACCTTTCCAAGAGTGGAGGTGACATCCGCCAAATAGGACTCATTCCCGGTATAGAACTGGTCGGTCAACGGCGAATTCAACATGAGGGCATGGGGCAACAACAAGAGAGACAGGCGGTATTTTTTCTGGCGGTGGCCCGCGAGCAGTGTGCAGGACCATGGGCATCAGAGGGCAAAGTCGTCTTCAAAGGACCAGATCTGGGGAAAGCCCAAGGGCACAACGGTCGGCCGCCCATGTGCACATTGAAAAGGCAAGTGGCATTTTCGGACACACGAGACGAGGTGTAAAATCTCGTCGACAGTGAGGCGCACGCCAAACTTCACACTATGGCGGCACGCTCGCAGAGCAATCGCCTCAAGGATCACCTTAGGGACGTTCCGGAGACGGGACGGCCAGCCGCTATCAGGCACGACCAAGTCCGGGCTAAAGCCCTGCTGGCAGTCGTCGATATGTTGCAATAAGCGTTCCCGAAGGTTGTTTGGGTCGGTCATAGTGTGAAGATAGTGGCTGAGATGGGACACTGTGCAGGAGCGGCCATGAACATGGTAGTCAATACCCACCGACGTGAACCTGTGGCGGTGATGCAGCAAGAGCGTCGCCTCTTGGGAAGACACCGAGAAGGACATTGGTTTCTCGAGCTGCACGCGAAGGTCACATGTGGAATCCGTGACCTGGGCGATGAATTCATTCAATAAAGATTCGAGCCGCACTCGCTCGTCACACGCATGTGGATCGAGTGCAAAGAGTTTGCCTCCAGAGCCAATCAAAACAAACAGGTCGTTCACTTGTGTTATCACGCGGATGTCGGGGGCCTCGAGATCCGCGCGGCCCACTGTGGCGTCCTTTTGGAAGTACACCGAGTGTGATTTTTTGATGGGTGACACAGGAGGCTGCACCGGAGACAAAGAGGCCTCCACGGAGTCTGCTGGGCTTGAAACCATCTCAGCCACGGCGCTTCTCTGAGTTTGTCGCTCTTGGTGGCACGGGATGTCCCATTGAGTCTCAAAACACAGTATCAACCGATCACAGATCTCTGCAAACTTCCCAGATGCGGTGAGGCTGGTCACGACGCCATCGACGGTGATGTATATGTAGAAGGAGACTTTCCAGCCAGGTTTCTGGGCAAGCACGTTGTTTTTGCATGAAGAAGCAATTGTCTTGAAGACATGCTGCAAGGCGGCCGTGTGTTTGGCCGAAATAGCGGCAGCAAACCCATTGACAAAGACAAGCTGGGTAGGCCGGTGTGATGCAAAGTATGCACCGCCGGCATCGGTTATGGGGGCCACACGACAGCCGGGGGAAATTGCAAACGTAAGTGCACGCTGTTTGCCGTAGAGCCGCAGAAAAAGGGAGTCGGTGGTGGGATACTTGCTGGTGTCTAGAAGTCGGCGAGTGGACCTGTGGCTCACAGCAGAAATGGCGATTTTTAGTGGGTGGTTTCGTACAATCTGCTCGAACACAGCGTCTCTCAAGCTGTCCACCAATAGACGTTCGCTAAGTTTCGCTCTTACGTATTTCAGGCGAACAGGGAGGTTGGAGAATAGTCTGCTGGCAACCACCACTGTGCCACGGGCAGGAGGATCTGCCCCAAAATGGTCTAACATCATGGCTGCGTACACATTTGGGTTGCCGCTGCTTGCCGCTGCGATGGCACGGCCAGTGGCGGGAGCAGACACCAATACAAGCTGCGAGCAGCAGCCGCTGAGCGTTCGAAGTTTGCTTCCCTCATATCCAACGGGAAGCAAGGGCGGCAACAGGCGTGTGCCGCCTTTTCCCGGCACCCGCAGATCCATATAAGGAAGGTGTCCTTCGAATGTACCAGCCGTGGCCGCCAGATTGGGCGCCGCAGCCTGCGATTGGGCTGCCGCGTCAGACAGACTGCTGTGCAGCCCATATTCCGGTCTGTGCGGTAAATCCCGGGACCCCGCTTCTCTGTTGCATTGGTCTGAAGAAGCCGACTGGGACCCGACGCTGCAGCTGTGCGTCGAAAGTGCATGACAAGCATGGCGGTCTTCCCCACAACCACCACAAAGACACGCCTCTTGCCTACCGGGCTGTTTGTCTGCACAGTTGGGGCTATAAGCCACCACAGATTCGGCGATTTCCAGAAGTTGGTCCTCGGACATGCCAACGCCATTATCCTCAACACACACACTGAGCGTGCCGAGATCCACCGAAACAGACACTGTGTCAGCGCCTGCGCCGATTGCATTGGCAACAAGAATCTTCACCACAGCCTGAACGGAGTCGAAGGAGGCCAGGGCCCGCAAGCCGTGGGCACAGGTGGCGTCTAAGGCGGCGATCCTGTTCATTGCATTGCAGCTTGCAAGTGGTGGTCCGTCTGGTGATGCTAGCCAGAGGCAGTGGAAGGGTAGACTGCCAAAAGATGGATAGTCGTCAGTAGGATGTGGTTGACAACCGAAGCTGTTTGCTGGCGAATCGGCGAATCAAGGCGCAAAAGTCGACCTTTGAGTGAAAACCAGTTCCAAGGCAGCACGGCTGTACACCACCTGGGCCGCCATCGTCTCATAGTACTGCATGTGCGGCGTGGGGTACGGGCCCCGGGTACCGGCCACTGAGCCTCTCTGGAGTAAGCACCCTAGTGGTGCACAAGTGGAGTTGGCGATTGCATCTAGGCACCAGCGCCTGCAGCACTATCTATGGCAGCCCCGCTATTTTCGGCAGCAGCCCGTTGTCAGCAGCGGTGGAGAGCCTGGGCCTGTGCTGTGTGCAGGCCGTGCACCCGCTCGCTCCACACGCATCGGGGTCTGCAGCCCAGCAGGCTCTCTTCCGAAGCAATGACCAACGGCTCCGAGCGGGAGGACCATCTCCAGAAAGGAGCTCACATTTCCCCCGTGCAGTCTCTTGTGGCGGGCTCCCTCTCCGGCGCCATTGCCAGGTATGTTGACTTCGCCGACGAGTGCTATCCAGAGTGCATATTTCTAACCAGACAGAGCAGTGGCCGCTCCTCTTGACACCATCAAGATCCGGTTCCAGTTGCTGGTGCTGCTGCAGAGCGACGCCAGCGGGCTCCGTATCGTCAAGGACCTTCTCAAAAACGAGGGCGTCCGTGCCTTGTGGAAAGGCAATGTGCCTGCCGAGCTTCTCTATGTCTTGTATGGAGCCACCCAGTTCACCGCGTACTCCGTGTTGAACCAGCACTACGCACGGCTCCAGGACTCCATGGGGTTCTCGCTCAGCAAGCCGGCCCACTCGTTTGCTGTGGGCTGCAGCACTGGCGTCGTCAGCACGGTCATCACGTATCCGTTTGACTTGCTTCGCACACGCCTAGCTGCCAACAGCTCCACCAACTTTCTCTCCATGACTGGCACGTGCAAGGCCGTGTTGCGGGAAAACGGGCCCCGCGGCTTTTTCATTGGCATCCGGCCCACCTTGATCTCCATGTTTGCCAGCCTGGGTGTGTTTTTCTGGTCGTACTCCTTGGCTCGCCTCTCGTTCGACAAGTTGCAATCGCACACCCAGTCTCTGTTGTGGGGTGTGGAGGCCCTCAGCGGACTCGTGGCTGGTACGACCTCCAAGGCGCTCACCTTTCCCATGGACACACTCCGCAAACGCATGCAAGTCTCCCAGAATAACAACGCCTTGCAGCTCTTCGTCAGTCATTGGCGCCTTTACGGCCCTGCCAGCTTCTATCGCGGCTTTTTCATCGGTCTTTTGAAGACAGCTCCCACCAGTGCTGTTTCAATGGCCATTTATGAGTATGCCATAGCCACCACCGAGGTGGTGGCTCTGAGCTTTTGATCCCGGGACCCCGGCTTTGCCTTCCTCGTGGTCATTCTATTAGATCATTCGTTTCTGTCTTCTCGCCGCTGGGAACCCACTCTCTCTTTCTTTTGACCTTAAGTGTGTCATTCATCTCTTCTATATATGTGTATAATACCGAGCCTGCTCGATGGGTAAATGCCCGCTACAACAATTCACAATCATATCTCATATCCGCATGCTGGGGGAGAGAAATATGTCATCGTCATCAAACATCCCAGACGTGTCATCGCTCTCGTCGTCATGGAATTGATTATCGGTCGACACAACATCCCCATCTGAATCCAAATAATTCACGTCAATATTGTCAACAGACCGGGTGAGCAGGTTGGGCAGGATGTACTCCTTGTTCATCTCTGATACCAGCGAGTCCTGCTCATCCCTTTCACCAGTATCCGCGTTTATTCCCCAATACTCTGCCCGATGGTGGAATGAAATTGAGTTGGAAAGTAGATTGTCAATTCGTTTATCTCGGTAACGAGAAACACTCGTTACGGGCGACCCTGTCTCGGCAGGACCCTTGGCAGGCTTCTGCCTTGGTGAGTGCTGATTGTTATGACTATAGTTGTTGTGATTCTCTGGTGTTACGCGCTTATTCGAACCTGTGATGTCTAGTTCGACCTTGTCTTGGGAGTCTCGGGTCTCTTGGCTGGCATGTGCCAAAGCTTTGAGATCGCCATTTACGTGGGCCTTTGGCGGCGCTGGCTCCAAAGCATTGAGCTGCTTTTGAATATAGAGAGGCAACGTTTGACCGACCAACGAGTTTCTCTTTGACATTTTGGGCGCGTTTGGTATCCCGCGTTCTATAGAGTAGGCGGTTGGTTTCTGCAGCCTTATGGCAGACTCTGACGTTGTCCATGGATCAGAAAATTGGGCAGTGGAGGGTAAGGCTGGTTCCTCGCTCGCGGAACCTTTAGATGCTGTTTTGAGTGATGAGAGTCTAAACTTGTCTTTGAAAGATCTGCGCCGAGGCTTTATGGGTTCGTAAATACCTTGCATGTTAGTGACTCGATTGGTTATGTGAACGTTTGAGATCAAGGCTTCCGGCGGCTTGCTGAGGGATTCTCTCCGAAGCTGTGGCTGCATGAGGGCCACCGAGAGTCTTCTGGCGGATGCCCCTGCACCATGCTTGTCTGGCTCTCTCTGGAGCCTATTCGCCATTGCTGATTTTGGATCAATTGACTCTGAAGCGCCTTCTTGCCTGTCTTGAGCAGACATCAGCTTAGCTGGACCAGGCCCTGCTATTTGTTCTTCTCTGTCCAGCTGCACCTGAAAGCTCCGGAGTTCAAGCGCCAGGAGGGCATCAGAGATCTCCTTGTATGCGGCACTCTCTGGTAGGAGCAGTTGCTCGAAGTGAGTCTTGAAATCGGGGAACTGGTCTAGCCAGCTGTTCTTCTGTACATAATCCAGAACAAAAGTCGAGTCGACATCCATCGGTTATCACGGGGTTTATCAAGCACGAAGTTCCGTGGTATTGGCATGTGTGAGCGGTCCTGCAGGCCACGCACCCGCCGCGGTCTGGGGTAGGTGCAGCATGAGGGTGCTGCGAATGCAGCCAATTCCCACAGGCAAGATAAAAAGGCAGGGTAATGGCCCTCTTTTATACACTATGTGTCTTTTCTGTTTCTCTTATCCCTTTGTTTCATGTGTGTTTCATGCCCAAGCTGCCGCGCTAGCGAGGTGATATTAAACATGTACCATTCTATAATGCTACTTTAGCAGTATGTCTCTGTATGAAGATCTGCTCTTTCCAGTATTAATGAGTATCTATAATACTTTTCCGGTGAGCCACTGGATGTTCATTTCTTGTCTTCTTGAGAAAATTGGTATATTTGCTTTGGTAAGTTTATCTTTGTATGGTGTGTTGGCTTTTGACATGATGTCTTTGTTACCGCATCTTTGATATAGTCTTTTTGATACTGTCTTTGATATAGTCTGTTTGACAGTCTCTTTGCTATAGTGTCTTTGACAGTCCTTGTTTTACAGCATTACAATATTCTTTAAGCAGTGCTTACGTTACGGTCTTTATGGCACGTTCTTTACGTTCTTGTGTTGTCACGGTGTATGTTACAGTGCTTATGTTGCGATGTCTCATATTTTCTGGCCCTGTGCCTTTCTTGGATTCTTTTCCTGCGCTCCGTCCAAAACTTTCAAGTCTCCCAGCTCGAGGCAGGAATCTTATCTCATATGATGATTTTTTTTTAATCTACGCTTTCGTCGAGCGGGCGCCTCCTGTGTTGTGGTTCAGAACGGGCAATCCGGAACTAAATAAGAGTGTCGCACAGCTCGCGTAACACCTGTTGACCAGAGTAGAAACCACCTTCAACATGAGCCATGCCACTCTCGTCGTTTACTGTTGCAAAAAGAGAAACCGGGGTGCCCGCTTTGATTTTGGACTGCTCCAGCGAACGTCGATGTCCGAGCTGTGAGAACCTATGCTTCTCTGGAATGTTTCCGATTTCCTCGCTACACACTGTATAGCCACGAGCAAGATCAGGACAGATTTGACCGGCTAGTGTGTGAGTTTCGGATTTGAAATCCTCAAGAAAACACTTTTCTGCCTTGCTATTGCCTCTTTTGCTAAAACGCCGCATTTTTGTCCATATTTTTGCACAGCTTCTCCAATCCATGAACGTCTGCAATTCGCGTTGTTTGTAACTTGAGGTTTTCCATTTATTGGCCCAAGTTTTTAATATGTCGATAACACATGTCAAGAGCTTTCTCAAGTGGAAATGAACCTTTTCTTCATACTTCTGTCTGGGTTTCGGTGCTTTGGTGTATTTCTCGGTGGAACTAAGATCACTAAAAACTTCTTGAAATCCTCCGAATGCATCGCCGCTGAGAATAATGGTCGATTCGGGGTACAGAGACAATGACAAGGGGCTCATAATACCTGTCAATTGGTCATTACCGTTCCCAAATGTTGCTTGATTCTTTTTGCAGTTACCCTTCATCGTTCCCTCGAATACTTGTGAATGTGTACGCCAGACTCTTGGCAGACTGTATTACTTTATCAGAAGGGAGAAATTCTGGTCTTTGATCAAAAACCTTGTCTCTTGATGGCTGGATTGTGCTTCAGTCAAAAAATATAAGAATCAGACAGGTCCAGTGTTCGATAGCAGACTCTTCGAATTCCAGAATTCAATATCAGCTAGTATTGCGTACATATAGTCGCGGCCGCAAAAACTCTTTCGCAACCGACTGATATGCATATTTGCAGTCGGCTGCGTGCAACTCCATCAGTTGCTTAGTCCTCGGCAAAGCAATTTTTTTTCCTTAGAAGAACTCTGGTTGAAGTTCTCCTGACAATTCTTCTCCCCAATGCAGGCTTTGTGTTTGTCTCCCTGCCATCTGTACCTGCACGAAGGCTAACAAGCCTGATGTCTACTCTGGATGACTAGAATGGATTGGTTGACCAATTCTATAAACTTTCAGCTCTAAAATATTCAAGCAAAACAAGAGAATTCCTGGACCAGTGCTTACAAAGCCTATGGCTGCCATGTATCAAGTCATTGCCTGGGCTACTTATCTTATAATGACAGTCTGTCTTCTATAAACTTAGGGGTCCACACTTTTCTCCCGCATTAGAATTAGAGCTCAGCACACAGCTGCCAAATAGAAGTGATACCGCAACTCCATCGAAATTTGCTGTTAGCCATTAAGAGTCAAGTTTACTAGCTCAAAGTCGAAGGTGCTTGGTGCGCACTAACATTATTCTTTTTTGAGGGCGATGCTTTTTCAACTTTCCTGTCGTGTTGTTGCAGCCTTCTCGGCTAATTAGAAATGGTTGAATCCATCGCAGATGTCAAATGTCATTTTGCCCATAATTCGAATTGAGTCCTGTCTGCACTATGCTAAAGACAGTAGACGCTGCTAAAATGCCAAGCCTGCGTCCGGCGGATCTGCGCACACGCTGGCAGTTATCGATTATCTCAAAACGCACCGTTAGACTGCAAATTGGTCCACCATGCCTCCACTATACATTGCACCATAGAAAGCCTCCAGAAGTTCGGAACGAAATTAAGAAGACAGTGCAATAAAGCTCTCAATTCAAAAGATCACCAAAAGCACCCTGCCCAACCGACACGCTTCTACCAAGCCGGCATCAGCACACCAACTGTTATCGGCACGTGTGGTGGCGGCCTCCAGCGCGCCGCGCGGCTCCGTCGTTCTCGTCTCACCTCCGTCCACCACCGCCACGCCTTTTCACCGCCCCTCGCGTGCACTTTTCCTGGCTACACTCCACTCTTCCCTGGCATGTCGAAGATTGTCCACAATCCGGCCATTGAAGCGGCTCAGCTCTTAGTGCCAAAGCCCTTGGCTTTCCGCTTGTACGCTTGGCCTTTTGTCATCATCTACTCTGTGTTTTTGAATATCTATTACAACCACTATGATAAGTACATCAACGGCTCTGAGTGGACTTCTGTCTACATTATGGCTCTCGTGTCCTTGCACTTCTTGGTCATGCTTCTTCCTCAATGGAATCTCGATATCATGGCCAAGATGGATTATGTACCTGTGTCCTCCATCGAGCTGGCCTCCCACGTCAAGATCTCTCCTGCTCCTAACTGTGGTGTGGGTGAGATTTGCCTGATTCTGCGTGAAGTTTTCCCTGACGGGGAGAAGCAGGTCTCGTTCTCCTACCAGAAAAGACGCCACTTGCTTCTCAAGTCTACCGGTATGTTCTCACCCCCAGACTTCAAGGTCGATGAGTTGCCTGAGTTGTCTTACTTCCAACACCACAAGGGTTTGTCCGGTAACTTGGACAAGATGTTCCGTAACTACGGTTACAATAAGTTTGATATCCCCGTTCCTACCTTCCTTGAGTTATTCAAGGAGCATGCTGTGGCCCCATTTTTTGTTTTCCAGCTCTTCTGTGTGGCTTTGTGGTTCTTGGATGAGCAGTGGTATTATTCGCTCTTCTCTGCCTTCATGATGGTTTCCTTTGAGATGACCACCGTCTTCCAAAGAAAAACAACCATGACTGAGTTCCAAAGCATGGGTATCAAGCCTTTCGAAATTTACGTCTACAGAGACCTGGCCTGGTCCCTTGTGCAAACTGACAACTTGTTGCCCGGCGACATTGTTTCTGTCACCAGAACAAACGACGAAAGCGCTATTCCTTGTGATTTGTTGCTTCTCGATGGTACTGCTATCATGAACGAAGCCATGTTGTCCGGTGAGTCTACTCCTTTGTTGAAAGAGTCCATTAAGTTGAGACCGGGCTCCGATTTCTTGCAACCAGAAGGTTTGGATAAAAACGCATTGTTGCATGGTGGAACCATGGCCTTGCAAGTGACTCCCCCTACAAACCTGGAAATCCCAATTGCTCCAGACAATGGTGCTTTGGCTTACGTTTGTAAGACTGGTTTCGAAACTTCTCAAGGTTCCTTGGTTAGAATGATGATCTTCTCCAGTGAGAGGGTTTCCGTTGGAAACAAGGAGGCCTTCTTTTTCATTTTGTTTTTGTTGATCTTCGCCATCGCTGCTTCCTGGTACGTCTGGGTTGAAGGTACTAAGATGGGTAGAATTCAATCGAAATTGATTTTGGACTGTGTTATTGTTATCACCTCTGTTGTTCCACCTGAGTTGCCTATGGAGCTCACTTTGGCTGTTAATGCCTCCTTGGGTGCTTTGCAAAAACACTTTATTTACTGTACCGAACCTTTCCGTATTCCTTTAGCAGGAAGAATTGACGTGTGTTGTTTCGATAAGACAGGTACTTTGACTGCTGAGGATCTCGTTTTTGAGGGCTTGGCTGGTTTTAAAACTGATGATGTCAGCCATCTTTCTACATGCGAAGAAGCTCCTTTGACTACTGCTCATGTTCTTGGTTCCGCTCACGCTTTGGTTAAGTTGGACGATGGTGAAATTGTGGGTGACCCTATGGAACAAGCTACTTTAAAGGCAGCTAACTGGACTGTTGGTTACAAAGACACTGTTGAGAGACCAAACGGAAACAAGACTGAGAAGATTAAGGTTTTGCGTCGTTTCCAATTTTCCTCTAGTTTGAAGAGATCATCTGCCATTACTTCTATTAACACTTTGCCAAACAAGAACTTCGTTGCTGTCAAAGGTGCACCTGAAACCATCAAGAAAATGTTGGTAGATGCCCCTGAAAACTACGAAGAATGTTTCAAGTCTTTTACGAGATCTGGTTCCCGTGTCTTGGCTTTGGCCTACAAGTACTTGGATTCTGGTGTCAATGTTACCAAGATTGATCGTAAGGATGTCGAAAGTAAATTGAATTTCGCTGGTTTTATTGTTTTCCATTGTCCACTCAAGGCCGATGCTGTTGAAACTATCAAGATGTTGAACGAGTCTTCTCATCGTTGTGTCATGATCACTGGTGATAACCCATTGACTGCTTGTCACGTGGCCGGAGAAGTCGCAATCACGACTAAAGAGGTTTTGATCTTAGACGCCCCTGAAGACCACCACGAGGTTGACGAGGAGCACAATTTGGTTTGGAGAAATGTTAATGAGACTACCGTCATTCCGTACAAGACGCAAGACTCCCTTGATTTTGAATTATTTAAGAAGTATGATATTTGTGTGACTGGCTATGCTTTGGGCAATTTGACTGAACACCCTCAAATCTTGGATTTGTTGAAGCACGCTTGGATCTATGCAAGAGTGTCTCCTTCCCAGAAGGAATTTATCTTGA
Organism: Metschnikowia hawaiiana; assembly: GCA_002893645.1. Classification (NCBI taxonomy): domain Eukaryota; kingdom Fungi; phylum Ascomycota; class Pichiomycetes; order Serinales; family Metschnikowiaceae; genus Metschnikowia; species Metschnikowia hawaiiana. The sequence continues at coordinate 760,218 of NXGY01000001.1, forward strand.
CGTCTCTTAAGGACATGGGTTACAACACTCTTATGTGCGGTGACGGAACCAATGATGTCGGTGCTTTGAAGCAAGCTCACATTGGTGTTGCTTTGTTGAACGGTACTGAAGAAGGTATGAAAAAGATAGCAGAAAACAGAAAAATCGAAACTATGAAAACCGTCTACCACAAACAAGCTCAGCTCATGGCTAACTGGAAGAGACCACCCCCACCTGTGCCAGCTCTCATTGCGCATGCTTACCCACCTGGACCATACAACCCCCACTACTTGACCGCTTTGGAAAAGAGAGGAGTTGAGATCACCCCTGAAATTAAGCAAACCGTCGATGTCGCCATGATGAAGCAAACCCTTCCAATTGAGTTCGTCACTGACGACACTGGAAAGGTCAACGCTGCTAGCATCGCTGATGGATTCATGAGCTCTTTGAACGACGCTGAAGCAGAAGATGAAGTTCCAACGTTAAAATTAGGAGATGCATCAGTCGCTGCTCCATTCACTTCTAAGTTGTCTAATGTCTCCGCTGTTACCAACATCGTCCGTCAAGGTCGTTGTGCCTTGGTTTCTACAATCCAAATGTACAAAATTTTGGCTTTGAATTGTTTGATTTCTGCTTACTCATTGTCTGTCTTGTACTTGGCCGGTATTAAGTTCGGAGATGGACAATCCACTGTTTCTGGAATTTTGTTGTCAGTTTGTTTCTTTTCCATTTCGCGTGGTAAGCCACTCAACAAGTTGAGTAAAGAAAGGCCACAAGATGGTATTTTTAATATGTACATCATGGGATCCATTTTAGGACAGTTTGCTGTTCACATTGTGACTTTGATTTACATCACCCGCGAGATTTACATTTTGGAACCTAGAACAGCTCAAGTCGACTTGGAGAAGACCTTCACCCCATCTTTGTTGAACACCGGTATGTTCTTGCTTCAGTTGGCACAACAGGTGTCTACCTTTGCAGTGAACTACATTGGCTTGCCATTTAAGGAGGGTATTAAAGACAACAAGGGTATGTACTACGGTCTCCTTGGAGTTGCTGGATTAGCCTTGATGGGATCTACCGAGTTCATGCCAGAGCTCAATGAGCAGATGCAATTTGTGCCTATGGACAGTTTATTTAAGACCAAGTTGACAAGTTGTATTGTCCTCGACTTGAGTGTTACTTGGTTGATTGAAATCGTGTTGAAGCACTTTTTCATGAACTCTGCAGCCGCAGATATTGCCGAGAGATAAGATCTATTGATTGGTGCTTGATGGGCAGGACCGGGGGCCACTTGGACAGGTATCAAGCCGAAAACTTTGCAAGGTCGGCTTGTCTGTCTAAGGGTGTGATTTTGACAGCCTCGATGCTGCCCACCTTCAAGATGGTAATCTTACCCAGCAATAGGTTAGATATTGTATATAGGGCGTCGCTCACCTCTTTATCGCTAATAGAATATGATACCGAGTCCTTGATGATGGAGATCAACTTCAGTAGTGGATACGTCTTGAAGGCAGAAGACGCACCGGTGTCGGAAGTCTGAATGGTGGAAGACAACTCGTAGAGCACATCGTATATGAAGGGTAGTTTGCCGCGGATGTACGCGGAGTATGCGGCCTCCGAGGAATTCTGGGCTGCAGCCTCTTTTTTGAGCTGCTCCTTGAGCTTGATGCGTTCCAAGAGCGATAGCCCCCCTGCAGCCTTGCTTGGGGACGGCTTGAGCGAGAAGGACTTGGTCTGGTTGAATAGGGCCTTGCGGGGCAGCACGGCGGGCAGGTGGTCACGTGACACGGGTTTTGCCACGCGGGTCGGGGAGGCGTTCTTGCGGGCTAGCAGCTTCAAGGAGACTGGTGGCGGCGGCAATGCAGAGGGCGGCCGCAGCAGCAAGGCGGCCTTGCGTTTGTCGAGCAGACTGTTGAAAGCGAGCGGCTGCACGCCTTTGGGCGGGGCTAGGAAGTAGTCGTCACGTGCCGCGCAGTAGGCCACGCAGTAGAGGGCCGGATCGACGGCCAAAAGCGCCTCGATGGCGGACAGGTCGATTTTCTTGTTGGAGAGCCGGGTGGCGCTGGCACACAAGTCCGACACGCGCGGATCGTTGGTGCTGGTGAGGTAGTGTAGACTGAGGGCCGTGTCGAGGGCACCAAGTCTGGCCACGAGGTCTTCGGTGGGCATGGGAGGGGCGGATGTTGCGGGCGGCTTGGGACAGTCGTCGGGAGAAACAGGCCCGGACGACGGCATTTCGTTAGGCAGCTTTGTGAGACGCGTGGAGATGACTATATGGCGTGGTGGCAGTGACCGAGAGGAGGTGTGTGCTTAAAGGCGCCTAGTGGTTTCGCGTGTGCAGGCACGATACAGGGGACGGAGAGCCACAATGGAGACAAGGGTCTGAGATGCAAAGGTGGTACAGGAGGAAGAAGTGGTTCGAGATGTGGAGAGCAGCGCAGAGTGGTGTGGTAGGATGCGCGTGCCACGTGACCTGGGTCGGTTAGCGGTGGTTGTGGGCGCGTGTGGTTGTGGGGCCGAGTGGATGGGGGCGAGGAGTGAGTGGGGAGGAGGATGGGGCAGTCTCTTGTGGTCTGATTTTGAGCCAGTGTTCTGCATTCGGATCCAGAGGAGGCTGGGTGGGAAATGTGGTGAAAGTGCCGGGTGCGGCTGCGTCGCACTGAGATCGCACTGAGGTCGCACTGAATGGCTCCAACTGACTTTGACTGGCACTAACTGACTTTGACTGACTCTAACTTACCTTGAGGTGATGAGCGTAAAAACGTGAAAGCACCAAGATATCCAATGCAAAGCCAGCGGAAAATCTTGACGCCGCCCGAAATTCAATGGCAGGGCGTCTGAGGAACTGAGATGTCCCGCCGTGCCCACACAAGTCCTCGAGTGCAACGAGAAGTCAGCGGAATGGATGTGACGACACTTACCTCCATCTATAAAAACTTCGATGACGACTCCAAATAGCTACAGTCTATAGAACATCACATCAATGTGTTTGTCTGACGATGCAAACACATGCTGTTTAAAATACTCTGGTCCCACAACTTCTCAGGGCCAAACGTGGGTTTCCATTTTTTCAGTACCGCGCCTCACCACAGTAAAATACTAAGCTGCGTCTGATTCACATGAGCAGGACTTTCTACAAACAAAACCAAACTAAAGACCCCAGCTTCACCACAGACCGCGATGCACAACTGCCGACAGCACCAAAACCCGTTTGGGCAAAACGAACAGCAAAAGCGCCCGACATCCGTGGCATACGGGTTGAGGACCCGACGGCGGCCTGCACACAGACACAGAAAAACGTTCTTCACCAAATGCCGCGATGCAGGCTGCCTCGTTACCCGCTGAGCCTCCCAACAGCGCCTCTTCTTCCGCATGATGTCCGTCAAGGTGCCGACAGGGAGCTCCGAATGCCGCAGGCGCCCCTGTTTCAGCACCGTTGCATCGGTGTTTCATACACCGCCTGTCCACGTCGCAGGTGCTGCCGTGGCGTGCTGACGGCACAAGCCGCGGGCCCCGGGGCGCCGTGCACAGGCCTCGGCATCTGACGCCCACGCAGCGCTCCCTATCAAAATCTAACAGCGCCTCTCTGCCTGCCAATGTCAACAAGACATTCGCCCCTCGGCATCCCAGCCGCCTACAAAAAACTACAGCTTGCATTCCAGCAGATTCGTGTGTTGATACATTTATTGATACATTTACTTCTTCTCGTCAGACTTCTCCTCCTTCTTGTCGCTGGAGTCGCTGGCGTGGCTCTTTTGGTAACCAGAGTAAGCAGCCTTGGCCTTGTCTTGGTAAGAACCCTCAGTGGAGTTGTAGGTCTTGTAAGCTTCTTGAGCGTCCTTGCCCATTTCGCTGTAGTCGATCTTACCGTCCTTGCCGGCAAGTGCCTCTTGTCCCTTTTGCAATAATCCGCTGAAGTCAACCATTGTGTCTGTGTGTGTTGGGGTTGGAATCCTGTCGAGGCGAGCGTCCCCGGTATTTATACTTTGCCTGGTGACGACGTGGCGCCCCCATAACGCTGACGCTCGGGCCCATTCCTGCCCAATGGCCCGGCGTCCCGTGCTATGTGCAATACCGCGTCCGGCCCACCAATGTCACCTCTGCACGTCCCGTTCGACACGTCAGGGCACGTAAACTTTCTCTGCGCTATGTGCACGCGTCTGACGTCAGACGCATCAATCGGCCCTATCTACGTTGCATGTTTACCCGGACCAATCGTGATCCCGAGTCCCTGTGCCCTTATCTTCGTTGACTCTCGGTCAAGTATGCCTCCATCCCGCACTGCCCTCTTATCTTTGCACGATTCAGGTCCGGCATCGCGGCGTGTTCCTCCATCTGCACTGCTGCCAGCGTCTCTACAATCATTCTCGCTTGTCCTCCAACCGACTCACCACTCGTTTCTGTAGCCTTGTTTCTATTTACTATGGACCTAAAGCTTCAACTTCTCCAAGATACTGATGGTCTGCTCGTATCCCTCAATCTCGGCCTTGAAGTTCTCTGCTCTCTTGTAGGCAGCCTCCTTGGCCTCCTCCTTGGTCTTGTCCGTGAACTTGGCCATGGAGTCCTTCAACTTGTTCTCCAACTCTCTGACGTTGCTCAACTTCTTGTTGACCTTGCCAATCTCGGAATCAATGTCAATCTTACCCTTGACCATGACGTGGACATTGGTGGTGGCGCTGACACCGTTCAAGGCACATCCGCTTGGAATTGCGGCTCCCTCCTCAAGAACTTCGATTTGCTCGACACCCTTGATCAAGGAGACAATGGACTCCTTTTGTCCCTTACAGATCTCACGCACCTCGTTGTCGGTGGTCTCCACGTAAACTTGACCCTGCTTCAAGATGTTGTATTGAGACAACAAAGATCTGGCACCCTTGGTGATGTTCAAAACCAATTCGTAGGCCTCCAAGGACTTCTCATCGGCGAAATCTTGCTCAAAGACTGGGTAGGATGCAACTGTGATGGATGGTGCATCGTCACCAGCACGGCGTGGCAATCTTTGCCACATCTCCTCGGTAATATATGGCATGAATGGGTGGATCATTCTCAAGGCAGCGTCGATACATGTGTACAACGTGTCTTGGGCAGACTTCTTTTGCTCAGCAGTGCCTTCTTGGATCAAGGCCTTGGAGTTCTCGATGTAAACATCACACAAGTCGTACCAGAAGTTGTAGACAGAGGATGTGGCTTCAGAGAACTCTCTGTTGTCCAAGTGCTCGTTGACTTCCTTGGATGCTTGGGTCAACTTGTGGAGAATCCACTTCTCAACCAAACTTTCCTTTCCAGACTTGGCTGCGGATTTTGGTGGGACGTAGTCACTGCCCAATCTTCCCAAAACGAACTTGGTAGCTTGGTAAATCTTGTTACAGAACTTTCTGTAACCCTCAACTCTCAAAATATCCAAGTTGATGTCCCTACCACCAGTAGTGTAAGCACACAAGGCAAATCTCAAAGCATCGGTACCACACTCTGGGATACCATCTGGGTATGACTGCTTTTGACCTGCAGCAGCCTTTTCGATCTCCTTAGCATCCAAGTTACCGATCTTCAACTTTTCGTACAATTCTGGCAAAGAGATACCAGAGATAACATCCAATGGGTCAATGACATTACCCAAAGACTTGGACATCTTTCTACCTTGAGCATCTCTGACCAAGGAGTGGCAGAAGACTTCCTTGAAAGGAACTTGACCAGTCAACTTGACAGTCAAAAGAATCATACGAGAGACCCAGAAGAACAAAATGTCCCAACCGGTTTCTAACATGGAAACTGGGGCAAAGAGTCTCAAATCCTCGGTCTTGTTAGGCCATCCCAAGGTGGAAACAGCCCACAAACCAGAAGAGAACCAGGTGTCCAAAACATCCTCATCTTGTTCCAAAACGAATTTTGAGTCAGGGAATCTAGCCTTAGCCTTCTCCAAAGCCTCCTCGTAACTTCTACCAGCAATCCAGTAGTTGTTGTCCAAACGGTCATTTTCCTCACCTTCAATGGTGACGAAGTAGACTGGAACTCTGTGGCCCCACCACAATTGTCTAGAGATACACCAATCTTGAATGTTCTCCATCCAGTGGAAGTACTCCTTTTCAGAGGTCTTTGGGGAAATGGTAATGTCACCATTCTTAACAACCTTAATGGCTTCCTTGGCCATCTCATCTTGTCTGACCCACCATTGTGGCTTCAACAAAGGTTCAATGACATCACCAGATCTAGAACACAAAGGAATGGTCATCTCGTTGTCCTTTTGGTCAACGAACAAGTCCATCTCCTTCAACTTAGCAATGACCTTGGATCTAGCGTCAAATCTCTTAACACCTTGCCATTCAGGACCACAGTTTTCGTTCAAAAGACCGTCATCAGTCAAGATGTTGATGAACTCCAAGTTGTGTCTCTTACCGGTGTTGTAATCATTTTGATCGTGAGCAGGAGTAATCTTGACCGCACCAGTACCAAAAGTCATGTCAACGGCCTCGGAGTCGGTGACGATTGGAATTTTACGGTCCAAAAATGGATGTTGGACGTGCTTTCCGTGCAAGTGCTTGTATCTTGGGTCCTCTGGGTGCACAGCCACACCAGTGTCACCGAAAAGAGTTTCTGGTCTGGTGGTTGCGACAGTGATCTTTTCCTCAGAACCAACGACCTTGTAAGAGTAGGAAGTTAAAACACCGAACTCAATTTTCTCGTCGTAGCCAGGAACAGACAACAAGGTCTTACCAGCAATGTCTTTGTTGTCAACCTCCAAGTTGGAAATGGCAGTGTTCAACTTAGTGGACCAGTTAATCAATCTGGAAGCACGGTAGATAGTACCATCTTCGTGCAATCTGCAGAAAGCCTCGGTAACAGCATTAGACAAATCAGGGTTCAAGGTGAAAGCCTCTCTGGACCAGTCAAACGAAGCACCCAATCTCTTGACTTGGTTCTTGATTCTGGCATGATAGTCCTCTTTCCATTCCCAAACTTTCTCAACGAACTTCTCACGGCCGTAGTCGTGTCTGGTCTTTTGCTCAGTTTTCCAAACTTGCTTCTCAACAACAGATTGAGTGGAGATACCGGCATGGTCGAAACCTGGCAAGTACAAAGTGGTCTTTCCCTTCATTCTGTTGTAACGGATCAAAGAGTCCTGGATGGCAAAAGTCAAAGCATGTCCAATGTGCAAAGCACCGGTGACGTTAGGAGGTGGAGCAGTGATGGTGAAGACACCAGCTTTGTTAAGGTTTCCGTTTTCCAACTTAGGCTCGAAAAACTTTTGTTGCTCCCACCAGGAGTACCAAGAGCTCTCGACGTTCTTAGGGTTGTAAGCCTTGAAAGCGGCATCATCCAAAGAAGCCAAGATTTTCTTCTCACCTGGCTTGGTCTCGTCCTTCCATTCAGGAATTGGCTCAGCGACCTTCTTTTCTTTCTTTGGCTTCTTCTCAGTGGACTTCTTGCTGGAGTCTTCTTCTTGCTTCTTCTTCTTAGCTAAGAACTTGGCCATCTTCTCTGCCTTCTTCTTTTCTTTCTCGAGTTCTTTGGCAGTCTTGACCTTTACTGTTCCGTCTCCGGCAGCAGCAGCAGGGGTGGCCTGCTCTGCGCTGGCTGCACCAGCAGAGACAGGAACCGGCTTCAATTCCTTTTCGGACATGATTCTAAAATTGCGAGTAGGTGTTCTAGGAATGGCCTGAAAGAGTCTCTTGAAGACCATGCGGAGCCAGAGCTGAGAAGATTTTTTTGTGTCATAGACCGGTACATCCTGCGCCTGAGAATCCTGCGCCTGGGCACCCGCGCGCTTAGACCATGTGCGTGTCTTTTCGCAGCCAAGTTTTGCCCTGTCTTTATACCGTTTGAGCCATGTATCAGCCTGCCGCGAACCAGTATCAAGTTTGCAGAATACCAAGAGAGGGATATTGGATTCAAATTACAAAATTAAGCCCAAGAAAAAGTAGGAAATGTGTCGCATTATTTATGTTCTTATGAATTCCGCTCAAAAAAGACGAAGCACCCCTTAGGGATATGGTGTGAGACATCTGCCCATCCTCAGAAACATGTATGTGTATCCTTGAGCTGTGGTAATTCACTTATCGAATATAGGATTTACTTTCAGTCTGCTAAATATTATCAACTCCTGTCAATTGCCGTGAATCGGACCACCATTAGTTTAAATTCACGAATTTATTGTAACGGTGGCGAACAAAAACGAGGAGTGGCAACGAAGGGGGCACATTTGATTCAATCTATCCTTCGAACAACAAAATTACCAAATTCTTTTTAGTCTTGATTGACAAGAAGAACAGTTAGACCCGAATTTTGCAGTCTAGTGGCTACACATGCTAAAACTAGCACCGTGGAAGCTTGACATTTCAGTTTGTACCGTAATTAATGACTTGCTTCGTAATGGGAAATGGTTTTTGCGGCTGGGAGTTGAGAGGAAGGGGCATCAACCAGAATGGTTAAATTTCTTGTGCTGAGCGACGCCACTGATTTTGAGCACTTACCCTTACTAAAGCCGTCCATGGTCACTTAACCCACCATCTAAACGAGAGGCCAATACCTCAGCCTAGCTGTCACAGTCATGGGTCTAGCTTTTGCACTCAGATAATATAGAGGATCAAAGATCGACTCGAAACTCCGAAGTTCAGTGACTGTTCAAAGAGTTATCTACACATACCTCACACTAGTGCCCGAGGTGCTGAGCGCCCAAAGTGGAACAAACTATGCCAAGGGATTTGTGTCAAAAATGAAGGACGTCATAAAAAAGATCAAAGTTGGGGAAACTGCGTAAAATAATTTTTACGAAGCAACATGACATGTCGTTTAGTGAGCTTCTTTGCTGTGATCGTTTAGTGAATGACATTACTGCAGTCGTTTAGCGAACGATATTGCCTGTGATATTTACCCTATGTACACTTCTGGATCATTTGCTGAAGCCAGCAGCTTATCATTCGGCTTTTACAGATATCTCAAAGTGATTTGTTGTGGCTACACAAGAAAGAGGCCTTGATGGTATGATGTTGATCCTCGATTCTCTAATTCAAGTTATCGGACTATTGATGCAATCGAGGCTTATTTTGATCACTATGCAAGATTTCACACGATTTGGGTAAGCACAAGCCCTGTGTGCAGAAGGCCTGTGACGTATCGAGGACCTTGCAGCCCTTTGTGCAGGGTCGCACAGACCCAGCTCGGACTTTTTATTTTTTAAGCATACGACAAGCATATAACTTCAGCCGGATTGTCTATTGTTCTTCACTCACGAGCACACAGTACCTGATTCAGCCCATACCTCATTGTGTCTAGTCTGAAGCGCATCTCATGTCTAGTTTAAAATTCGATAGCTGGTCACCTTCCGGTGGATACCCAAGCACGACTCCAACGCTGCTTGCCACTGTTGCTGCCTCCGCCATCCCCGGACTCGAGTCCAAAATAAGCTCGGCTTACAAAGCTGTCAAGACAGTCACCTATCTTGGTGATGCAATCGAGCCATCTCAAGCCATTCGTGGTGCTCAGGCGTCCTTGGCTATTGCCAGCGCAGACCAGGTCCTCGCTACCGCCACAGCCTCGTCTGCCAAGGCAGAAGCTTCCAAAGCAATCGTGGAAGCTATGTACGACTTGAAAATGTTGGCCAAAGAGGAAAACATATATGGATTTGATTTGAGCAGGCCGGGTAATATCATCTACCTCGCTATTTTCGCCTTGATCGCCCTTTTCAACGTGGCCATGCTTTATAGGTCCCGTTACCATTGGTACAACATCACCTATATTTGTGGATATATCCTTGAATTCCTTGGGTTCTTGGGTAGAGTGTTATCATTTAGTGACAACACCAATCTGGACTACTTCATTCTACAATACTGTACTTTGACCATCTCGCCAGCCTTCATCATGGGTGGTATTTATTTTATCTTTGCACAGATGGTGACAGTTTACGGCCGTCAGTACTCGGTTTTGAAACCCATGTGGTATTCGTACTTCTTCTTGGCCACTGACATCAGTTCGTTGGTGGTGCAAGGCATAGGTGGAGGAATGGCATCTGTGGCCAGTCAAAATCACGAGGACACAGCACCGGGCACATGGACCATGTTTGCAGGTATCCTTTTCCAAGTGGTGGCCATGTCTGTGTTTCTTGTTTTCTGGTTCGAGTATACCCTGCGTCTTTGGTTTGCGGATGGCCCAAAAGTGCCAGGCGACTCTCCGTACAAAAAGCGGACCATCTTCAATTACTTTGCTATGATGTTCAACACAAGCGGAGCTCTCAAGTACAAGGAGCAGGAATTGGAGCCTTATTACGATGACCGCTATGGGTCTATCCGGAAGCGTCCTTTAGTCAAATGGTACCCGCTAGTGATCACAGTTTCCGTGATTGTTGTGTATGTGCGGTGTATGTACAGAGTGGTGGAATTGAAGCAGGGTTTCAGTGGCTACTTGGTGGAGCATGAGGTTTATCTTCTCGTGTTGGATGCTGCTATGATTGCCATTGTGGGAATTTTGTTTGTGCCTTTCCATCCTATGTTTGTTTTCGGCAAGGACAACGTATTGAAATTAGCAACTGTCAAGATGAATGCCCAGGCAAAGCAAGAGAAAGACGACGTCAGCGAGGCGGGCGAGGCCGAGGCCGAGACCGAAGAGCTCAAGAGCTACTCCGAGTAATAAGATTACTGATTATATTTTCCAAGACGTCAATGTCGGGTTGTCATTTTATATTTTTTTTTATTAGCAGCGGAGTGAAGAACTCGCAAAGCTGACTTAGTGCCGGCGCCAACGAGTCGCGCCATTATATATTCAAGATTAATTAACATCCATTTAGAACCACGCGTCACTGAAGAAGCAAGAGTATACAATGGCGAGCAGACGAGTTTATGCTTGTGCAGGGTTGCGTTTATTTTATTATGACATGAATGTTGGCAATGCCCCGTGTGATGGTGAAGCACCGCCATGGGTGGTATTTTTTTGTGGAACAATGACCTTGTGGTATTGGAAAAGTATCGCCATGTTGCAGGATGTGTGGAGGGACACGGAATATGTGGACAAGGAAAGTGTGGGCAAGGAATATGTGGGCAAGGAAAGTGTGGGCAAGGAAAGTGTGGGCAAGGAAAGTGTGGGCAAGGAAAGCGTGCACAAGTAGTATGTGGACTAATGAAAGAATTGGCAAGGAAAGTGTGCACAAGTATGTGGACTAATGAAAGAATTGGCTAGGAAAGTGTGCACAAGTATGTGGACAGGGACAGTATGGGCTAGGAAAGCGTGCACAAGTATGTGGACAAGGACAGTGCCGAGGGAGGGCCGCTCAGGAGCGGAAGCGTTTCATGCCTCCCCACTCGGAGGCCTCCGGCTTGCGCTTGACGCCGCTGGCAGCCGTGCCGGCCGCGTCCGGCTGAGGGCCCGCAGCCAGCACTAGCACTATGGTGTCCAAGGACGGCTTCTCCTTCTGCAGCTGCAAGCGGCTGATCATGGCCTTGGACATGCGCGCGTCGGTGTTGCGGTTGACCAGCACGCTATCGGACAGGCGGCTCAAGCCAAGCCCCACCTCCTCGCCAAAGCTGTCGACCACGTGGTCCTCCTCCTTGGCAAACAGCACCTTGTTCTGGGCCTTGCGGAGCTCGGACATCTGGAACCTCTCGCGCATCTTGCGGAAGCGCCGCCCACCTCGCTTCTTGGACTTGTGCTCCTCGGGCACCTTGAGCGCCTTGGTCTTGACAAGCTCGGGCGGCGTCAAGAGCCGGTCGATCTTGGACTGCACGTCCGCCAAGTAGCGGGTGCCCATGGCGCCGTCGGGGTGCGCCCGCGCCAAGTCAAGCCGCGCAGCCAACACGGCCTTGCCCGCCAAGACGCGGAGCGCCAGGCGCACAATCTCCGGCGGAAGCCCGACGAGCACGGGCGCCTGGCTGAGGTAGCCGGCGGAGCGGGCCACGGCGCGGGAGGACAGCGGCACCAGGAGGTCACGGGCGCCGAGCGCCGCAAGGTTGCACGCGGGCGTGTGGGCAAGCAGCGCCAAGGAGCCGCAGCACACTAGCAACTGCGACGCCGCCACGGGCCCGACCAACGCCGTGACGTTGGGCGCATAGCCCGCGAGCCGCGCCGCCACAAACGCCCTTACCTCGCCGAGAAAGCCGCTGAGCTCCACACACGCCAGGCCCGCCGCTAGCACGTGGGCCAAGTCGGCCGCGCGGAGCGTGAACAGCCGCAGCGCCTGGTGCAGCGCCGCCATCACCACCGTGAGCACCTTGTCGGGCGGGAGCACGCGGAGGAGCTGCGGCTCGTGCGCGCGGATGTTGGCCAAGTCCTGGCCGATCTCCACCACGGCCGCACAGTAGTCGGCCGGGCTGGCCACGAGCTGGTCCAACTCGGGAAACACCGCGCTGTAGTGCACGGCCACGTAGCGCCGGAGGAGCGCCATCTCCTCGCTGATGAGCGTGGGCAAGTCGCTCACGTGCATGAGGTACTGGTACTCTGCGGGCGGCGGGCCCAGGGTGGCGGCTGCCTGTGGTTGTAGGGGGCTGTCGTTGGGTGGGCACTGGGCCAACTCGTGGCGGATGTCGGGGATGGCGCCCAACACTGACGTGAGCTGCAGCACGGGCATGGCGGCCATGGCGTCCACTTGCTGGAGCCGGCTGCCGATGCTGCGGAGTTGTTTGTGTAGTAGGGTGCTGAGGATGGAGGCGGGGTTGTTTTCTGGGGCTGGGGGGTGGGCGGCGCTGGCGGCTTGCGGGGGCGGCGACCCTGGCGCGGGCGGCGTCAACACGGGCTCGTCGTCGCTCTCGAGGTCCTGGAGCAAGTCGTTTTCGTAGTCGGTCATGGTCCGAATGGCAGCCTCTTTGGTGGAGGTGTAGGTGGAGGTGATGCGCAGCGTCACGTGCGCGCTTTTCCAGTGGTGCATCGCGAACATTTACTTGGGCTGCGGGCGTCTGCACTGGTACGACGGCCGTTTGTTGGACTATTAGTTTTTGCTGTTGCGTTTAGTTTAGTGTTGCTGTTACCGCTGTTTGATCACTGTTACCGCTGTCTGATCACTGTTACCGCTGTCTGATCACTGTTTCATCACTGTTACACCACTGTTACACCACTGTTACACCACTGTTACATCACTGTTACACCACTGTCTCACCACTGTCTCACCACTGTTACAAGTACCACCACCCACTTGTATCACCAATGTCTGCACCATTCTCCGTCTCCCCCCAGAGGCTAGACCAGGTCGACGGCTCGGCCCGTCTCACCGGCGGCAACACCACCGTCGTGGCCTCCGTCACCGGCCCCATCGAAGCCAAAATCAGACACGAGTTGCCAACCCAAGCAAGCTTGGAGATCATCGTCCGCCCCAGCAAAGGCTTGTCGTCCACCAGGGAAAAGGTCTTGGAGGACTACTTGCGCTCCATTCTCCAGCTGGTCATTGTCCGCTTCAAATACCCCCGTCAGCTGATCCAGATCGTGGTGCAGTTCTTGACCTCCGACACCGATCTGGATTCCGCCGTGTCTCTGCAGACCGACTCCACAACCCCGTCGGCCGGCTACTCGTGCAACGAGTTGTCTGCCGCCATCAACAGCTGCTACTTTGCATTGATCGACGCCAACGTGGCGCTCTCCGAGTCCTTTGCCGCCATCTCCATCGCCTGTGATGCCCAGGGCCAGCTTGTGATCAACCCCTCTTTGGCCGCCCTCCGTACATCCAAAAGCCACCATGTCGTGTGTTTCGGCATCCGTGACGCCAAGGCCTCCAAGATTCTCTTGGTGGACAGCCACGGCTCTTTCTCCGACGACCAGTTGGTGCAAGTCATCGAGAAGGCGTGCAAAGTCTGTGAGAAGATCCACACTCGGATCCAGAGGCCGGCCATCGAGGGCGCCGTGCAGTCGGACTTCATCTGGGAGTCGTAGGCTGATGGTCGGGCCATGGCGGTCTTTCGGCCCCCGCTTGTGTGATGTCCAGAGGTCTTCCCAGTGTGGATCGGAACTTTGTTTGGCTGTTTTACACGCGTGTTTTGGGCAGTGGCTACTATGGGCCGCTCTTTGAATCGCTTGTAGCTTTCCTTCGCTTCTATTCCAAAACCCACCATAGCTCGGATGTCCTTCATTGCTGGTTCTTGATCGGCGCTTCTTCTGGAGGTTGTGTGTGCTTCCTTGCAGTGTCAATTGGGATTTGGTTGTCCACTGCAGCATATGTTCCGGCCGATGGCCAAACGACATTCTTTTCCATGCATTTTGTTTGACCCTGTATGGACTAGTATCTACAGTGACTCTTACTCAAATACGTGGACTAGCTCTTGCTGGTCACCCGGCTTTGGATATGTAAATCGGAAGTTTCGGGTGTCAAGGTCTGCCTTACGATTTCCATTACCTGAGGGTTGTAACTCCAGCGAGTTCTACATCCAGGCCCTTGCAGCTGCCTGCTGGTTTAATAAATATACACTGAATCTTAGTCTGTATGTAACTTCTTTTCTGTGAGCCACCTTGGACTCTGACTCTTCTCTGATTTGACAATCTTTTCGCCCCTCCGGATGACTCAGGATATAACTCTCGATGCCTCTTGATATTTTACAGTCAACTATACACACCCTGTTAGTGTGATTTGTGTATTGCGCCAAAGCCCTTGAAAACTTTGGGTGGTATATCGCTATTCAAAAAATTCTGGCCAACGCAGACCCTCGGCCAACGTTGGCGTAAGGTGTTTTTCGCTGCCAGCCGGTTGTATCCCGCCGCCAACCGGTCGTATGTCGCGGCCAGTCCTTGCTTAGATTCAGGAATCAGTAGAGCGTGGCAAGAGGGTCCAACACGTTTTTCGTGAATGGGTTTCTAATTGCGCCTTGGCCGTTGTTCAAAAGGTTGATCTCTCCGTCCAAAAACTTGTTGTTCGGGTTCGACTTGTGCTTAAATGTGAACCCGATGAAGTTGTTGTTGCCCCGCTTCTTCGGGCCCTGCAGGTTCTCTAAAAGCGTTTCGTTTTGCTCCTGTCTGGCAAAGACGTCCTTGTACTTCATCATACTCTCCTCATCCTCAAAATCATCAAAGTAGCCGGCATCTTCCTCGTTATCCAACTGAGGCGTGAAAGGAGGAGGTCTCTGTCTCAAAGAGTCCCAGTTGTTGACATCGGCAAAGTATGGCTGTGCTTGGATTTGCTTGAAGTTCCGGAGACGGCTTGTAGGCGAAGCAATCAATCTGATAATGAGCTGCCATGTCCGGTCGCTGAAAACGTATCTTCCGTCACGGGTCTGGGGTCTTCTCAAGGCGGTTTTCCAATGCTTGAGATTATGGTATGTCTCGTCCTGCTTCAGGCCACTGAATGGTGGATATCCACACAAGGCCTCGAAGAGCATGCACCCCAAAGACCAGTAGTCAATGGTGAAGTCGTAGTTCTTTCCCTCCAACACTTCCAAGGCCATGTAGTCTGGAGAACCCACAATGGAGTTGGCCAAGTTGTGGTGGCCTTGGGACTGCTTGAAAAGCTTTTGTCGTTCGTACATCATCTTGGAAGGCACCTGATAGTCCTCCAAGTCCTGCAAGCTGGCCAACTTGACACGCATACTCTCGATTCGGTCATTCGACACGGTTCCAGCCGCCAACCCAAAATCGGTCAACTTGATGTGGCCCTTGGAATCGATCAAGAAGTTCTCGGGCTTCAAGTCCCGATGGGTAAAGCCAAGGTCGTGGAGCGAGTTGACTGCCGCAAACATCTCGGCAATGTAGAACCGGGCGTGCGGAGGCACCAAGTAGCCGGTGTTGTTGAGAAGAGTCCGGAAATCACCACCGGGGACGAACTCCATGGCCAAGTACACTTTCTCGGCGTCCTGGAATGCATACAACAACTTGACCAACCATTCGGACCGGGTGTTGGTGAGAATATCTCTTTCGGTCAACACGTGGCGGGTCTCATCTAGTTTCATCAACAACTTTTTGTTGAGCACCTTCAAGGCACACACCTCGCGGGTGTCCTTTTTCCGGGCAAGAAACACCTGGCCATAGCCACCCTGGCCAACCTGAGTGATCATCTCGAAGTCGCGGTGCTTGGGCTTGAGGCGCCTTTTACGCAAAAGAGCACGCTCACGCCCGACGTAGTTCTTCCACTCCATTTGCTGCTTCTTGGGGTTGGAGGTGTACTCGACGTCGTTTTGTAGCCTCTGTTCCACCATGCGGCTGCGCTCGTGTCTCAGGATCACGTAGTCGAACATGTCACAGTAATAGTCCAAGAAGTAGAGCTGGGCCACCGACGTGAGTCGCTTGACTTTTGCATTCTGAGCTTTGGAATGGAAGTCCGAAGGGAGGAGAGCGTTGGGGGGCTGAAGTTGGGAGATGTTGTTGTGGAGCTTGACGTTCTGGGCACGGGGTAAGAAAGAGTTTGTTTGCTTCTGTAATGGGGACGTGTGAAGAACCAGCTTTGTGGGGGAATTGGAGGGGGTGACGTTCTCCTTATCGAAGGGTTGTCTGCGGGGGCTCAGTTTGTATGAGGTGTCGATGTCCATCATGTTAGACAGAAAGGAGACATTCTCCAAGGACTGGGAGATGTCTGCTACCTTGACATCGTTCTTGCGAGGAGACTTGAAGAAGGCCATGTTAACAGTAGGAGGGGTTTGTTGCGGCGGACACAGATCAAAGAGTGGCGAAGCACGGATTAAACACGGGTGAAACACAGATCAAAGAGTGGTGAAGCACGGATTAAACACGGGTGAAACACGGATCAAACACGGGTGAAACACGGATCAAACACGGGTGAAACACGGATCAAACACGGGTGAAACACGGATCAAACTATGGGGAGACAATGATCAACGCAACAAGACTGATCACAACAGATAGAACCTGAAGGGCACGGTCAATTTCTGCGCAAGGTTCAAAGATCTGGAAGCCGTTGAATGGATCAGATGTCAGACGCAAAAAGAGATGGTATGTCTAACGTCGGCAATCGGGCGGGTAAGTGAATCACAAGAACAAGTTCACACAGAGAGCACAGGTGTAGTGAGTCTATAGGAGGGGACACGAGAATGGATGGCGCCGCCAAAAGAGATTAATTGATGAAACGGAAAAGAGGCAGTGTCTGGATCAAGCGTGCTATTGATGTGTCAAGGCAAGAGAACGGAATTGCCTTAGAGATGTTTTCGCGTATTTACAAACCCACCGGATTGGGAAGGAATGACGTGCATAGGGCGCATGGAAGGAGCTTGTTGCGGTGACAGTAAATACTAAGTCGTTGCGACTTTTGACGTACGGATGGAGACGGCACCAAAGCGGGATGTGCCATTACGGCCGCTTTGCCCCAAGTAGATGTCTGAGGGCTTGTTTAGTCGTGTGTGGTCTGCGGATAATACGTCCTGTCCCGGGATCAGCGCATCACTGCATATACTACAGATACTAGCTTTCGGACATTCCCCAACGGCTCCTAAACTCTACCGTCACTTCAAATACTGCAGCCGGATCGAGTGGTCGCCTCGAAGAGACTCTCGGTCGTGCATCACGACAAGTAAAGAGCGCCAAATGATGCCCGACATTGGTCACACGATTGTAGGCAGTGTCAACAAAAGGACAATCAAGGCTAACCTTCAGAAGGCGCTGGCCAATGCGAGTTACAAAAGCCTCGGAGGTGGCCGATGGGTGGAGGGGCCGCGGATCAAGTGGGATTCGGGGGAGTGCTTTAGTCGACACGAAACGTATAGAATGTGTGGAGAGAGTAGAGGCGGCCTACTCTCACAGCAAGACCAGTGCGGGAGCTGGCATGCGCCAAGCGCGCAGGACTCGCTAAATCCGTCAAATCCGCTAAATCCGTATTGTGCATGGTCGAATAGTTTGGACTTCTGGCAAGGTTACACGCCGAGAGTCGCTCGAAAATTTGCAGCTCTTCAGTCTAGGGTAGTATACGGCAGCCGGAGCAACGGTATTAGTCTCCAATAGTAGCAACGGCAGAGGCCAGAGGCCGGCGTGGCGTCGTTTTACTGTGTGGCCTCATGATGCACCGCACGGGCTTTGCCTGTTGCAGTAATGTCGCACGCAGCTGCCCCTCACAGGCTCATCGACCTCACATGTGACATTACCCCGGTTTATAAATACGCCGGGGCGCTGGGGCTGCACTCGGCACACATCGTTCTAAAGAAACATATACCCCATTTGCCCGATTCCACCGAACCGGCTGCATCTTATTCAATTCATTGTCCGTCCGCCGACCGTTACACAAAGACGGCCCAGAACGACACTACCCTCGGTTATCGATACACCCAGGCAAATCCACACATACACCCCGCTCCCCAGAACTACAAATGTCCAAATACGCCTTGATCACCGGTGCCGGAACCGGCATTGGCTACGAGATGGCCATTGCGCTCCACAAGCGCGGATACAAGATCATCGGCATCTCGCCGGACTTCGACATGGAAGGCATGAAGCCGTTAGAAACCCAAATCGGGCTCGTGCCCATCTGCTGCGACATCACCAAGATCGACGAGATCAAGAAGGCGGTGGCAATCACCGAAAAGATCACGGGCGGCCGCCTAGACATCCTCTACAACAACGCCGGCGTGTGCCCGTTGGGCGGACCCGCCATTTCCAGTGACGACGACTTGTTGCGCTTGACCGTGGACGTCAATGTTCTCGGCCACATGTACATGACCAAGTACTTCAGCCAGCTCGTGATCAACGCCAAGGGCACCATTGTGTTCACGTCGTCGGTGGCCACGCGTGTGCCGCTCTCGTGGGCATCCAGCTACTGCACCACCAAGGCGGCCATCGACCACTATGCGCTCTGCTTGAAGGGCGAGATGAAGGCGTTCGATGTCAAGGTGTACAGTATCATCACGGGTGGTGTGAACACGGGGATTGCCGACAAGGCCAAGGAGCCGGAGCTCAACCACTACTGGCAGGGCCAGGAGGTCATCGATAGTTTGTTGGCGTCGGCCAACATGAGCAGAAACCCCCGCTCCAGTATCAGTGCGCAAGCGTATGCTGAGCAGGTGGCGGCCAAGATCACCAAGCCCAGCTACCAGGGCTTCAACATCTATGCGGGCCACGCTGCCCGCCTCTTGCACTACGCCCGGTGGTACCTTCCTGTGTGGTTGATGGAGTGGTCGATTCAGTTCTACTTCTTGCAGACCCGTGCGTTGAAGTCGGTGCGGTCGGTGCGCCAGGCTGAGATTGCTGCTCAAGAGAAGAAAAACATTTAGAAGAGACGATACGCAAGGTGGCTGCTGGCGTTGGTTGAGTTGGACGGGTTCCATCTGGCAGGACAGGTATGGTTTTGTGTACGCGTTGATGTTCTCATGGCATGGTATGGATGTGGAGTGATGTGCTTCACGGAATTACCTGTTATTATTTATGGATGTGGCTTCATATGGAGTTTACGAAATTACGAATATAAATGTAATTCTTGGTTTACCGAATTGCCTGTTAGTACTTATGGATGTGGCTTCATATGGAGTTTACGAAATTACGAATATAAATGTAATTCTTGGTTTACGGAATTGCCTGTTAATACTTATGGATGTGGCTTCATATGGATTTCACGCAATTACTTGTGAATATATATGTAAATTCATGTGTTTGCGAAATAACCCGATACTATTTATGGATGTGGCTTCATATGGAGTTTACGAAATTACGAATATAAATTCTTGGTCTACGGAATTGCCTGTTAGCACTGATGGATGTGGTTCATATGGATTTTGCAGACCTTACATGGAAAATATATGGCTGCATAAGAGCTGATTCAGAAATCTTAGTTCTGAGTGGTTGTTAGTAGATCTAGGCATGTTCACGTTGGTTTAACACGGTCAGCCATTTGATTGGGTTGGCAGAAAGCGCTTTTTTCCTTGATATTCTACTGCAAGTAGAATCAACTCCAGGTGGCTGCTTTAAATGGCCGTTATTGTTGTACACTGCCAAATTACGGAACGCGATGGTTTTAGTGTAGCCAGTGATCATTGAATGGCTTATTTTAGTAATTTATTCTCATGCCCTTTGGCCTTGAAACGTAAGCTCATCTTGCTGGACGTTCGAGCTCAGTGTTGTGTTTAGTTTCCTCGAAATCTTTCTTGACATCCCAGCTGCTTTTATCTGTAATGCTCAATTTCAAAAAAGCATCAATACTACATCTACTGAGCACCATCATCACTTAGAGATTTGTAGTAATGTCTAATGACGAGTAAGGTTTACTTTTTTAACATACGAAATGTTTCTAAATGACGTATCCAGCCAAACAAACTCACACTGCTCCAGGTCATCTATCGAAACGGATACGGAATCTTCAAAAATGTCATGTTGCACCAGATAAT
The DNA here is from genome assembly GCA_002893645.1 of Metschnikowia hawaiiana. Classification (NCBI taxonomy): domain Eukaryota; kingdom Fungi; phylum Ascomycota; class Pichiomycetes; order Serinales; family Metschnikowiaceae; genus Metschnikowia; species Metschnikowia hawaiiana. The sequence continues at coordinate 780,413 of NXGY01000001.1, forward strand.
TGGTCATGAGTACGTTTTCCGAGAGTAGATAAATACACCAGAAACCCAGAAACATCGTTTATTGCCGGTTTTTCTTGGATTGCACCAACGTCTCAGCCCTGCTTGCCGCAGCCAATCAACCCAGAGAGCCAAGACTTCACCGGAACAGAACCGACAAAACAACACCTCTTTCGGAAGAAACCCGGATACACGCGACTGATGCGGCACCCTCGGAACTGGTCCGGGTGCGAGAGTGGCCAGGTACAGCAGCAGCCGCAGATTTTCGCGCGGAAAAGCCTCCATGATTCCGGTCGCAAATGTCGCAGACACGGCCGCGTTCCGGCCTCACGCTCGGCTCATTACTGGCCTACTTTCGCCCACCCATTTTTCTCGACATCTACTCTTCTCTTCTTACGCAAAAGTTGGTAGTCAGCCTTAATGACTTTCTCCTTCATGTTGCAAGAACCCAGGGCTTCTGCAATCTCGAGGGTATACCCGTAGACTACCCTTTGTCGGGGATCTGCATACAAAAGACTCTAATAGCTGCTAACCCCAACCTGGCGTTGACTTGAGCCTGGGATTTCTGGCCATTGTTTCGAAATCAACATGTTGTGAGTTGAAGATATCAAAGTCAAGTTGGCGTTAGTATCGGAAATCCACCCCTTGATGCTGTGATTTGATGTTTACAGCCGTCCATGTTGTTTGTTGCTAAAGGCTATAGGAAAAAGAAGGGATGTGCGATTTGTGAATTTCCAGGATGTTGCTATTCTATACTGATCCCAAGGATATATTTGGCGGGTGCTCCCTGGATTTTGGGTTGTGCGCTTGGTAAGAATCCTCCAGTTTGTGGCTTTACTCGAATGGTCCGCCCCGAACAAACTGAGGCTGCATTTGCCGTGAGAGCAATTGACTCTGTGGTTTTGGATGTTGCTTGTTTGGCGAGTTTTCAGCGGCAGCGCCCTGTTCCAAGATTCTCAGTGGAGATGATTCACCAGTTTCAAGGTAAGCATCCGGCTCTCAGTGGAAATGGTTCATTGCTTTCGGCCCGATTATCAGAATTCTCTGTTCACCCGATTCGCTTTGGTGTGACATCTGAACTGGGAAACGATTCAAGTTCGGCTGCTCCTCGACATCGAAAACCACCATATTCATCCCGAAAACCGATATGACCACCCTGAAAACCATTACGTTCATCCCGAAAATCAACTTGTTCTCACCGCAATCAACGAATTCACGCTGCAATCAAACATATTTACAGCATTTCCAACATATTAACCCCGACAAAAATCCATATATTCTATTGGTATGACACGCTTATTTTGACAAGCCGAACAAATTGCTCCCATAAATATTCCTACTCGAGACACTGTTCAATCTTCCGCAATGGTTAACCACCTCTTTCAAGTGCCAATATATGCACAGGAACTCAATGAGCCTAACGGCTATCTGCGTTTAGATAAGCATCAGATACTGCAGCGAACTGATAACTACCCGGTACATCCAAGAAATGTATGTGCAAGAGGTTGAATAGTTTATCTGCGACCATAACCTCGTACATTCTTCCAAAACTCTAAAACAGAAGTGCCAACTCTCTACTTCACGAGGATGACTTACACGATCACCACTAGAATGCCCACTACCTGTATGGCAAATCAGAGTCTCCACAAGAACCAGTTCAGAGCGCTTGGGAAAAGGGCTAGGAAAAGAGAAGAATTACACGAAACGCATAGAATAAAAACACACCCATCCGGTCTCACCTCAATACCTCTTGCAACCCCACCGATGCTAGCGGCTGATGTCGGCTGCCCCCGAATACCTCACGGTCGCATAGGTCGGTGTGTACTGCAGACAAGTCACCGACCTCTCTTGATATACGAATGCGAGCCCCACAAGTTGCGCTCCGGCATGTGTCGGCAACTGGTGACGTTCCCCACAATAGATGGCCCCATAATAGCACCATACCGAAAGAGCGGAAAACAATCACTGATGATCGTCGCTAAAAGCAGACACGCACTTAGGCTGCAACGGTTTCGAAACCAGCTGTTTCTTTCCTCTTCCTCCCAAAACCCCTGCAATCACAAGGTACCCAGGCCCATGGAACCCCACGCATGGATGCGCACAACCCCCAGTGCACAACAGACCCCAGTGCACCCCACGCCGGGAGGTGCATCTCGCCCTTAAGAAGGATCTCCTCAATCGGTACGGCGTTATGCAAACAACTGCGCACAATTCGCCAAGCGCGCCACTGAGCGTGCGCGTGCACACAGCGTCGCATCATTCGTTCAACGCATACTGGAATGCTACTGCATGCCCCAACATAACACCAATTTAGCGAATGTTGGTTCATCCCACAGTGCTCTGCCACGAGTGTTTCTGGTGTCCAGAACTCTGGGGTTGTCGGGAAACTTCCAGTGATGACCGGGGGCTTGCATCGGCACGATCCCATACCAGGCTGACCGCTAAAAAAATGATGCGCTGCCGCTGCTGCCGCACCGTTGGGACCATTTTCGGACTTCATCCCGCACACCCCACTCCAAAATTCCTGACGCTATGTCCGATGGGGCGGTTTTTTTTTTCTATCCCCTCGTTATAAATACACCCCATTCCTCGCACCCTTCTCCATTGCCCCAGCACGCCTTTGACCCCACAGTCCTGTCAAGTCCCCCAAAATGTCCGACTTGGAAAATCAACAGCCCCAAGACCACACAATTGCCATTGGCGAAAATGGCCCCTCCGATGACAAAATCACCAGAGTAACTCACGATGACGAGTACATCCAGTTCGGTAACGAGAAGTACTTGAAGCTGGAGCTTGCCACAGCTTTTGGTGGTACGCTTAACCCTGGTTTGGCTCCTCCACCAAAAAACAACTTGGCCAACCCTGCTCCCTTAGGTTTGTCTGCCTTTGCATTGACCACCTTTGTGTTGTCCTTGATCAACGCAGAGGCCCGTGGCGTGACCATTCCTAAGATTGTGGTGGGTTTGGCGTTCTTCTATGGTGGTGCCGCCCAGTTTGTGGCCGGTATGTTTGAGTTGGCAGTCGCCAACACTTTTGGTGGTCTCGCCTTGTCGTCCTACGCTGGCTTTTGGTGCTCCTGGGCCGCCATTCAGACCGAGCAGTTCGGCATCACTGCGGCCTACAAGGGCCATGAGCAAGAATTGGCGTATGCGCTAGGAATCTTCTTGGTGGGCTGGTTCATATTCACCTTCTTCTTGTGCTTGATGACTTTGAAGTCCACCGTGGCCTTCTTCCTATTGTTTTTCTTCTTGGATATCACTTTTTTGCTTTTAGCTATCGCGGAGTTTAATGGCCTGACTGCCGTCAAGAAGGCCGCCGGTGTGTTCGGTATCATTACTGCCTTTGCTGCTTGGTACAATGCCTATGCCGGTCTCGCCAACTCCCAAAATACCTACATCACAGTCAAGGCAATTCCATTACCCGATTTGCAGGCCAAAAGGGATTAGTGGGTTAAGCACAGCTAACTTAATCAAATCGAATGTTTAATACTTTTAATTCTTGTAACCATTTTGCGCCCCTACGTCTTGCTTGGTGGCTGCGCACGTGCTCCTGATTGCACAAGAATCTGGGGGATATATCGTCTATACATTCCATTTCAGGCCATTCGCCGCTGGGGTCCACATCGAAGCGCCAAGATGCGAAGCTGAATTTGAGATGTAGTGCTTACCACGTATGGAAACCGGCAGCGGGCCGTAATCCTGCATGTGGCCAGCGATGCCCTTCTTTATATCACATTTCCGCAGTGCCGCTGCGAAAACGCCTTGAACCGGTCGACCCATGCTCAAACGGCATTTTGTAGCATACTAAGACCGAAAAAAAAAAAAAAAAATACCGTCGTGACTCAACATAACTTTAAACAACTTAAAGATCAAAGCTCGCCTCTCTTTTGCTTTATCTTTCAACATCAAAACTTGTTTTTGCGCCCAACTCTTTTTTGTTTTTCAACCAAGACCTGGATACTCCACATATCCTCAGTGGCATCATAGCATTTACCCGTCCGTCACACGCGGAACATCCAGTCAGCGAGATCTTCTCAAACCGGATCCCACCTGACCCCGCTCTGGTCTCCCAGTTTCTAATCGTCGACTTAGTTGTCTGACACACTCATTTATCCCGAGGCGTCCATTCTCAGTGGTCGTTACTCCACACCAGTCGGTTGCAATCCACAGTTGCTCGGCTGCAATTTACACCGGGCGGCTGCAATCCCAAGCACCCCAACCAAACCCACGCTCCGCTAGTTCTCACACAAGCGAAACGGATTGCGCCTAAAATACTGGCCAAAACAATCCCAAAGGCCATAAAAGGCATACAGTAAAAGTCGTCAAGTCCAACTTGACTCAAAGTCCGCACATATACCTCCGTTTGCTGGAACAGTCCTCACAAGACCCATTCCAAGTCCGCACGTTCAACCAACAGGAGGCCCATTAACCAACAAACAAGTCCGCACGTTGTACTATTCGAAAGTCCGCACAAGCAATCCAAACCAAACGGAGTATCCAGTCAGCACATTCAGATACTCCAAGTCCGCACATTCCAGTACTCGAACAAAACTTCAAGCACGTCATTACTCGACTTGATAGGCCAAGTCGTAAACCCAGTCCGCACATTCCAACCACACCATACTCAATATGAAAGAGTTGAAGTCCGACTCCGCGCTGTCGCAGATGATGTCTGACCTTAAGTCGTACAACCTGCCCAGCCCACGCAAGTACGGCTTCCGGGAGTCGTTCCACCGCCTAGACGAGAAGGAGGTGCGCCAGAAGGACCTCCGCTTGTCCCACTTGGCGGTGATCGCCTTGAGCAGTGGGCTTGGAACCGGTCTTCTTGTGGGCTCGGCCTCCAAGCTCCGCTTGGGCGGGCCTCTAGCGCTTCTCATCGCGTACTTCTTCGTCGGACTCATGTGCATCTGTACCATGAGCTCTGTTGGCGAGTTGACGGTGGCCTACTCCGAGCTCGAGGGTGGCTTCACCGAGTGGTACCGCATTTTCATCGACGACTCGGTGGCCTTTACCTTGGGCTGGAACTACTTCATCCAGTGGACCACGGCCATCTCGCTAGAGTTGGTCACCGCAGCCATCACCATCAAGTTCTGGAACACGTCCATCAACTCGGACGTGTTTGTGGCCGTGTTCTTGGTGTTTATCTTTGCCATCAACTTCTTTGGCGTCAAGGGCTACGCCGAGGCCGAGTTTGTCATGAACTCCATCAAGCTCCTCATGCTCACGGGCTTCGTCATCATGGGCATTTGCGTCGACTTGGGTGCGTCCAGCAGCGGCTTCATTGGCGGCAAGTTCTGGCACAACCCGGGCTACCTCACGGGCTTCAAGGGCGTGGTGCTCTGCTTCTCGACGGCGTCCTTCTCCATGGGCGGCACCGAGTTCTTGGCGCTCTCTGTGTCGGAGGTCAAGAACCCCCGCCGGGCGCTTCCCGTGGCCATCCGCCTCGTCTTTGTGCGTATTGTCTTCTTCTACTTTGGCTCCTTGACCGTCGTGGGCTTGCTCGTGCCGTACAACCACCCACGCTTGATGGGTGCCGGCGCCTCGGCCACCAGTGCCTCGCCGTACGTGATTGCTGCCAGCATCCACGGCGTCAAGGTGGTGCCGCACATCATCAACGCGGTGATTCTCAACTCGGTCATGTCGGTGGCCACGGCCGCCATGTACTCGTCTTCCCGCTTGCTCCGGTCCTTGGCCCAGCAGAACCACGCGCCCAAATGGTTTGACTACACCGACCGTGCCGGGCGTCCCTTGCGGGCGTGGATCATCAGCGTGTCGGCCAGTTTCTTTGCCTTCATTGCGTCGTACGAAAAGCAGGACGTGGTGTTCAACTGGTTGCTCTCGATCGTGGCCCTTGCGCTTGTGTTTGTGTGGTCGGGTCTTTGTGTCTGTCATCTCAGGTGGCGGGCGGCCCTCAAGCACAACAACATTTCTTTGGATACCTTGGGCTTTGTCTCGTACACCGGCGAGTGGGGCTCGTACTACTCCATCTTGGTCAACATGCTCATCTTAATCGGTCAGTTCTGGGTGGCGCTTTTCCCTGGCGACAAGGCTGATGTCAACAACTTCTTCCAGAACTACACGGCCGTGCCTTTCATGATCGTCTTGTACGTTCTGCACAAGACCTTCACCGGCACCTGGGGCACTTTGTACATCAAAACAGAGGACATTGATGTCTACACGGGTAGAAGTATCTATGACGCCGAGATGTTGAAGCTAGATAAGGAGGAGAAGCGGCACAAGGTGCAGCTGGCGCTGCTATGGGCCAAGCCATTTGTCTGGTTTTTCACCTGAGCGGATTGCAGCAACAGCACCAATAAAATGAATAGTGATTTTAATGACACAGTACGACAGTTTAATGAACCGTAGCGAAGTATAAGAGTGGTTTATGAATAGATAGAGAGTGTGTTGCTTTGCGCGATCGCCCTTTACGAATACCATCTGGTTTAGTCAGCCTTCCAGTTGAAACTGGCTGCTTTGTTTCAAGACTAGTAATAGCTGGCGTCTGTTCTAGTGAAGCGGCTGAAGTGGCTATGGCCTTTCTGAGTGACTGTTGGCCATTCTAGCCGTGAGGCGCTTATGGGATATCGGTGGGATATTGGTGAAACGCGGGTCAAACATTGGTGAAACGCAGGTCAAACATTGGTGAAACATATGTCAAACATCGGGGAAACGTACGTGACACAGCAGTGAAACACCGACCACTGCCGAAACACCCATCAAACACACCATCGGCCTCCAACATCACCATCCAACACCCTGCCAAATATGGGTGGCCTACCCTCAGCTCGCACACCGGCTGCACCGGGCTCCACCTCTTGCCGCAACCAACGCTTATCGCACGTGAGGTGCCCGTGAGCCCATCAACCCCATCGCCATCCATTCGATTCACCACCCTACAACACCACCATTCAATGGACAACACCGACCAGCCCAACAGTGGCCTGTCACCCAAACCACCTGCTGAAGACCCAAACGAGCCTCCACAACAGCAACAATCGCCCAGCCAAGATGACTCACCACAATATAAACTAGTGGACCAAGATGAGCTCGAAAGCAGCATCACACAAAAGGCCAACCTAGCACTTCTTGCCAAGGAGCTCGAGCTCGACGAGAAACGCTTGGACAAGGCCACCAAGGACTTGGCCAAAAGCACCCAAAAGATCCGCAGTCTCCAGGCCCGTCTCGACAATCCCCGCACAAAACTCTCCCAGCGAAAGCAGCTCCGGGACGAGCTCCAGTGGTTTCAAGAGAACGAGCAGGCGCCATTGGCCCAGGACGTCGAGGAGATCCGCCAGCGGATCAAGGACAACCGGGCCCTGGCCAGCGGCAACGGCAAGGAGGCCCAAGCCTTGGAGGGCGAGACTGAGCGGGACTTTTTGATCCGCACAGGTAAAATCACGGCCTTTGGCTCGACCAGCGGCTTTTCCGCCGACTCCTCCGGCCTGTTCCCGCAATCTCGTGTGAATCTTCGTGCCCCGGGCTTCGCTGCGGATGCTTCCAGTGTTGGCAATGGGAATCTGGGGGTGCAGCAACTGCTGCTCAACTCCAGATCGTCCGGAGCTTCTCTGGGGAAAGAAGAGCCCACTACTACTGCTTCTGCCGTTGCGTCTACTGTGAAAGCCGAGCCGCTTTCTGAAACAGAAGCCTACGCGGAACCGCTTTCTGAAACCGAAGCCTCCGATGACCCTTACTCCGATACCAATGCCGAGGACGAGTCTTACTCCGATACAAAAGCCGACGACGAGCCTTACTCGGACCCGGGCTCTCCTGTCGAGCAGCTGCCGTCTCCGACTCCCGATATCACTCCCTCGGACACCGAAATTCCGACCAGCAGCCCGGCAGACACGGCGGCCAGCGCCGACCGCAATGTGGATGACGGCAACGAAGCCCATTACCAGCAGCGGCTACGGCAATGGGTGCAGCAGCGGCTGCAGCTCCGGGACAACGACCAGCTGGCGGGCGACGAGTGGCACAAGCCGCATCCGTCCATTCCGGACGCCGTGCTCAATGCCGACTACCGCTTGCCTGGCGACGTGTTCCCAGCCCTTTTCGACTACCAAAAGACCTGTGTGCAGTGGCTCTGGGAGCTCTACTCCCAGAAAACGGGAGGCATCATCGGCGACGAGATGGGGTTGGGAAAGACCATCCAGGTCATAGCGTTTCTCGCCGGGCTCCACTACTCAAACCTCCTCCACAAGCCCGTGCTTCTTGTGGTGCCTGCCACCGTGCTCAACCAGTGGGTCAACGAGTTCCACCGCTGGTGGCCGCCCATGCGCTGCGTCATTCTCCACAGCATAGGCTCGGGGATGGTCAAGCGCAGCAAGCGCACGCGGGACGACTACGACTTTCTGGATGACGAGGGCCAAGCCGCCGCCCCGCCGAGCCACGCGCTGGCCAAGGAGATCGTGGACCGCGTGTTTGCCAACGGCCACGTGCTTGTCACCACGTACATGGGCCTCCGCAACTACTCCAAGCTCTTGCTTCCGCGGCAGTGGGGCTACGTGGTGCTCGACGAGGGCCACAAGCTCCGCAACCCGAACCTGGAGATCTCGCTCACGTGCAAGCGGGTCAAATGCCACAACAGAATCATCCTCTCGGGCACTCCGATCCAGAACAATCTTGTGGAGCTCTGGTCCTTGTTCGACTTTGTGTTCCCGGGCCGCTTGGGAACCCTCCCGGTCTTTGAGCAGCAGTTTTCCATTCCCATCAACATGGGGGGCTACTCCAATGCGTCCAACGTCCAGGTCCAAACTGGCTACAAATGTGCGGTGATCCTCAAGGACTTGATCTCGCCGTATTTGCTCCGGCGCTTGAAGGCCGACGTGGCCCAGGACTTGCCCAAGAAAAACGAGATGGTTCTTTTTGTCAAGTTGACGCAGTACCAGCAAGACCTCTACGAGCGCTTCTTGTCTAGTGAAGATGTCAGTTCCATTCTTAACGGCAAGCGCAATCTCTTGATGGGTGTTGACATGCTACGCAAGATCTGCAACCATCCTGATCTCGTGGAACGGGACATGCTCCAGACCCGTGCAGACTACGACTACGGAAACCCCAGCAAATCCGGCAAGTTGCAGGTGGTCAGAAATCTACTTCAGCTCTGGCAGATGGAGGGCCACCGCACATTGCTCTTTTGCCAGACAAAGCAAATGCTAGATATCCTCGAGAAGTTTGTGTCCAAACTCAAGCAAGCAACCACCGCAGATGAAGAGCCCGCCTATTTCAACTACCTACGCATGGACGGTGCCACGCCAATTGTCCGCAGGCAGCAATTGGTCGATACTTTCAATAACAATCTGAACTATCATGTCTTTCTCCTCACCACGAAGGTGGGCGGCCTAGGGGTCAATCTCACTGGTGCCGACCGGGTGATTATCTTCGATCCAGACTGGAACCCGTCCACAGACATTCAAGCACGAGAAAGAGCATGGCGGTTGGGCCAAAAGAAAGACATCACAATCTACCGACTCATGAGCGCCGGCACCATCGAAGAGAAAATCTACCACCGGCAGATCTTCAAAACCTTTCTCACAAACAAAATCTTGAAAGACCCGAAACAGAAACGGTTCTTTAAGATGAATGACCTCCACGACTTATTCACCTTGGGCGATCCAAATGAACAGGGCACAGAGACCGGTGATTTGTTTGCCGGAAATGAGAAGGTCTATGCCGGCGACAAGGAACGCAAGTCTACGCGGCTTGAGAAGAATTCCAACGATGATGACTTCCAGCTGGTGGCCAGCATCATGGGCGTGGCCAAAATGGACAAATTTCTCGGTGATGATAATGATGAAAACAACGAGACCGAGAACAATGCCCAAGCAGGTGCCTCTAAAGGAAAAGATGCAGAGTCCACGGATATCATGAGTAAGCTTTTTGCAAAGTCCAAGGTGCTCCACAGTACTTTCCAGCACGACGATGCGCTCGCATCATCCAACCAGGAACTCTCTTTGGTGGAGCAAGAGGCCAACCGAGTGGCCAAACAGGCTGCCCAGGCTTTGAAGCAATCGCGGCTTGACGCCCGCAAAAATACAATTGGCACCCCCACTTGGACCGGGCGCTTCGGGTCTGCCGGGCGCTTTGGGGTCAAAAAGGGTGCAGCCACGGCCTCGGTGCTCGGGCGCCGCGCCGAATCGAGTAGTCTATCCTCCGCCAGCATTTTGCAACTGTTGAGGCAGCCGAAATCGGCCGAAACTCCGGTTTCTGAGAAGCAAAAACTTGCCGAGCACTTGGTGAGTTTTCTTCAGGGCCAGCCGGACAAATTCAGCAAGTCCAAGCCAATTCTCCAGTCTTTGCCCAAGACTTTGGATGTGAAGGACGAAACTCAAATGATTCAGGTGCGCTCATTGCTTCGCCAAGTGGCGGACTGGAACCGCACCGAAAAGGGCTGGAAACTCAAAAAATCATTCGACGACCCGAGCGCTTGATGGTGTTGCATACTCAAAGCCGGAAACAAGCTCCGGCTGGTCACACGGCACCCAACGGGCCCCCACGGACTTAATCCTCGTTGGTCCGAATCCCGCGTCCTGTTCAAGGTCCTGTATAAAAAGACGAAGCGTCCCGGCAGACAAATCAAGCCGGTCGAATTACACCTGCTTCACACCTCTATCTTTCGCATACAAATGATCCTTCAGTCGCTCGGAAAAAGGCTCATCCCTTCGTTCAAGTCCACGGTTGCCTGGTCCGGGCTCACCCGGTCACCACCACCCTCTCAATGGGCCATGTACTCCACTTTTACTGAGAAGTGCCCTACCCCAGCTTACGACACAGGCTGCACGTTCTGTGAGGTGCAACTTCCCGAAGACAAGCCGATTGACTATGAGCAAAACCTCAACGGCACAGCTTCGGTACCCTGGAAACACGTGCTTGCGCTTCTGCATGGCACGGCCGACTTTAACGACATGCAATCGAAGATCAACCTTGTGCCTGGATCTTTGGCGCTGGACTTCGAGGAACAGAAGCGCGGCCTTCTCAGTCCAGTCCATCCCGTGTCGCTCTACAACGCTCTGATAGAGGGCGAAAATCCTGCCAGCGGCTCCAAAAACCGTGTGAGGATATACCCCGACAATGTGGAGGTGGAATTTGAGCGTGAGCACGTGCGCGAGTTTATCGAGCACTATCTATTGCCAGACGAAGCCCCAGAGCCCGTTTACAACCCTTTCGATTCGAAGCAAAAGAAAAACGCCCCTGTGTCCAGACAAGACCACAGCCATCTTTTCCAAGAGACACCGCTCAAGAAGGGCTTGGTGGTGGTTTGCGCCCACACACAGAGAGATGTGCGGTGTGGGATTTTGGCGCCCTTGCTAGTTGACGAGTTCACACGCGTCTTGGACCACGAGCAGCTCTCTGAGGCCGTGGAGGTTGGACGAATCTCACATGTGGGCGGTCACGCATATGCTGGCAATGTGATTTACTTCCCTGTTGATCAGCAGCCTGCGCCTGCGGTCTGGTACGGGCGTGTTTTTCCAGCCAATGTGCAAGGCGTGGTAAAGGAAACCATTCAGGGTAAACGAATCATAAAAGAGTTGTTTCGGGGGCAAGTAGAATAGGCGCTGTACAAGAAACGCAGCCCACGGACGTGCCTTGTGCCGATATCACGAGACCATGAGCATTCCTTGGTGGGTACAGATCTGCACAGATGCTAGGGCGGGTGCATGGGCGGTGAGGGCTGACAAACAAAAGCAGCTTCTACGTTGCAGTGTCATCGGCCGTAAACTACACTATGGTCCATTCGATTGTGTCACTATGGTGCTTTCAGACCAAACTGGAGGTGGCTCAGGAGCAGTCTGCCAGACTGCCGGTCAGTGCAGAGGCGAGCAGGTCAGATGCACACTTGAAATGTCGCGCCACGCAAGTTGGCGTTTCGCGCAATGCGGGAGTACAGGTGCATTGAGTGGCCTTACAGGGGCCACGCATGGCCTCAAGGCTGGAGAAGTCCACAACTGTCCGACTTTAAGAAATTACGCGGTGCCGCCACTTCGAGTTGGAGAGAATGTTCACCGGGCGTCTATCTCGATGCCGCCTTGCTCTCTCGCTGTTTCCTTTCTTGCATGCTTTTTTTTTCCCCCTCGAAATCGGGAGATATCCACAGCAGCTTCGCTGGCTTTACACTGGAGATACTTGGCCTCAACTCAACACGCGAAGAAGCCAAGAGCTGCGGGTGATGACGATACACGAAGAACCACTGCTAAGCCGAGAGAACTCGGGTTGAAGAGGCTAACCGAATTGCAGCATTAGCAGAAACATGACCGCATAACGTGAAAGGTACGTCATGCATACAATACAGTCGCCGCTTTAGATTACCCGTGAGGTCAAAAAGCAGAAACTAGAGAAAAAGCCACGCGTGGGCAGATTCTTCCTGCATGAAACGCCGCAAGTGTGGATACAATGGCATTGTCATGAGGAGAGGCAAACATCTTGGCTAGGAAGCTCCAAAGTGATGATATGCTCGACGTAGGCTGGCATTAAGCTGTGGTGTCGGGCGCACTTTCCAATCCAGTCAACAAGAAAGGAAAAACAATTCACCGAAAGCATGACAATGGATGGTATTGCATGGGAGTTCTACCGGCCTACGCAAGAAGCACGAGAGGCGGAGTTGCCTTGCGCTTGCGCTTGCGCGCTTGCGTAGATAAGCGAACAACTCAACAGGAAGGGCCCGGCAATCCAGGGCTGGAGGGCGGAGAATGTCGAGGACCAAACAACCGCCTTTCAACGCCTGGAACACGCAGCCGTGGAGCGAGGCGCATGACTCTCGGTGAATGACGCCACGCATCAGCACGTTGCGGAATGTAAGTGCTCGTGAAAACGACGCCTGTGTGGACATCGTCTTGAAACGCGGCATCTCTCACATCAGCAGGAGCTTAGAGCATCTAGATTGAGGCAAGAGTGCATGGCACTACAGGACCGCGCCCGCGCCAGCGCCGTACGCCTGGCAGAAAATAAATCATTCGGGACAGGGCCAGAGAGCGTGTATACTTAAAGAATAACACCACATGCCAAGCATGCGCCCCGTATTGTAATGCCAGGAGCCAGTGCTTGGATCGGATTGTGCAAGGGGCATGATCGTGTAAGGGACAAGGGCATGAGGACGTCAGAGGGCCACCGGTGTACAGCAGCTGGTGCCTAAAACGGCCAGATGTGCGTGCATACAGATGCAGCTCTGTCCAATTACAAGACAGCAGCATCTGTACGAGGCGCAGGGTGTGCACGCACCATGTCCTGCTATCTGCGAAGGGATCATGCGCATACTATGTGCCCCAACAAACATGCGCAATAATACGTGGGACTTGTGAATTCACTTTGTACCTTCACTCTTCCTAAACCACTAGTCCGATTGTCCTTCAGCCTCGCCTAGCATTTTGGAATCCACCTCCATCCTCCCTGGCTCGTCCCTTACCGCTCCTCTGTCTGTGACTCATTCCCCTGCTTTTTTTCTGCATTCCTGAAGCGTGAAGCCACGTCAATCCCTATTTCGAACGCCCATTCGCCGCCCGGACCTCACTTCTGTCCTCCGCCGACTTTTGCATCTTTTCCCCAGACCCGCCTCCGTTGAAGCACCAGCTTGCCTTTTTTGAGCTTGATTCTACTGTCTTTTGTCCTGCTCAATTCCTGGCTATATATCGTGACCTTGCGTGTGTTTGTGTACTTTGGCTGTAATTCCGCAACTCCAGCCATATCTGCCGGTCCCAGTCATTTTTCGAGGCTTTTTTTTTGACTCACTCATACCCGTCGCGTCTGAACCTTCCAGACCTTCTCTAAGTGTTCCCCAGCTGATTACTCTAGCAATCCGGCTTCATTCAGGTGTTTTCCGTGTTTGTTTTTGTTCCTCTGTCTAATTTTTCGTGAACCTTTGTAATCGAGAAAAAAAAAAAAAAAAAAAAAAAAAAAAAAAAAAAAACATTGCTAAAAAAAAAATAAAAAAAAAAAAAAAAAAGAAAAAAAAAAAAAAAAAAAAAAAAATTGCGAAAAGGAAAAAATAAAAAAAAAAAAAAAAAAAAAAAAAAAAAAAAAAAAAAAAACATTGCTGAAGCGCACGTCTGAAAAACCGTCCAGGCACAAACTCTTCCAGCATGTCCACTCAGCAGTACTCCCAATACCCGAATTCCTACTACGGGCTGGAACACTATCCTTATCATCAATACATGAATGGCGGAGCGCAGCCCCAACAGGGCCAGACACAACCACAGTCTCAAGCCCAGGGCCAACAACAACAACAGCAACAACAACAATTGCAAGGACAAACGTCCCAGTACGCCGCTGCTCAACAACCTTACGGCCAATACTACATGTTGAACAACCAGCCAGGCCAGCAACCATTGCTGGGCCAACTGACTGCTCAGCAAGCCCAATACTCGCAATACCAACAACCACAACAAGCCCAACAGTCCGACTACAGCTCCCACTACCCGGGTTACGCTGCCTCTAGCGCCCTGGCTCCATACGGACAATACGCTGTGTACCAGCAAAACGTCCAGGCTCCTCAAGCTGCTTCAGGCACCTCGGCCTCCAGTGGAAGCGTACCTCTGGCTCAGCTCTACAGTGGCGCTCCTTCGCTGCAATCTGCTGCGCCGGGTGCTGCCCCTGCTTCTTCGCTGGGAACTGCTGTCACCTCTCAGAGCGGTGCCCCAGGCTCCTCCACGAGCTCTGTTGCTCAAACCTCCGCTCCAGGGACCACCTCTTATGACGGCATGGGCTCTGCCTCCAACTCCACTGTTGGTCAATACCAGCCTCCTGGAATCCGTCCTCGTGTCACCACCACCATGTGGGAAGACGAGAAGACGCTTTGCTACCAGGTTGACGCCAACAACGTCAGCGTTGTTCGTCGTGCTGATAACAACATGATCAACGGTACCAAGCTTTTGAATGTTGCACAGATGACTCGTGGTCGTCGTGATGGTATTTTGAAGCTGGAGAAGATTCGTCATGTTGTCAAAATCGGTTCAATGCACTTGAAGGGTGTTTGGATTCCTTTTGAGAGAGCTCTTGCTATGGCTCAGCGTGAGGGCATTGTTGATTTGTTGTACCCCTTGTTTGTTCGTGACATCAAGAGGGTTATCCAGAGTGGTGTCACTCCTCTTTCTCAGAGTGCCGGCCCAGCTGCTGCATCCGCTGCCGCTGCCGCCGTTCCTACTGCTTCTGGGCAACCAATTAGCCTGTCTTCTTCCGCCTACCCAGGTGCTTCAAATGTTGCGGGCGCTGGAGCCAACTACTACCAGCAATACGCTTCTCAATATCCACAAAGCGCAGCTGCAGCTACCAATGGAGTTGCTGCTGACGGATCGGTCGCTGCTCCTCAACAGCAACAACAAGTTGCTTCTCAACAGCAACTCTATGGAGGCTACTCGCAACCCTCTTACTACAACCAATACTACGCTTATAACCAAGGATCCAATGCAGCTGCTGCAACCGGGGCTTCCGGCACTAATTACTCGGCTTACGGACAAGCACCACCTTACTCGTCTTACTCTGGATACCAGCAAGCACCACAAAGCCAAACGCCTCAGCAAAAGCCATACGAGCTGAACCAACAAACTCAGCCAATCCTGGGACTCGCCCCACAAGGATCGCCAGCACACAAGGATAAAAAAGATGCCGAGAAAAAGTAAGGTCTACTGCTTAAGTAGTGTATAGTATAGAATAGTTTGAATCAATTAATAGTGTACCAAATAATGGCAGCTGCAATGTAGATCGCTCGAAGTGGGTTTTGCATTTTAGAGATAAAATACTTTTGATGTGGTGCGCACGCACTGCGGCATCCCGCTGCTTCACATGCACAATACATAAATTGCCCCATGCACCTTCTGTGGCTTTGACATTGAAAAGAGATGCATCAAAAAGCCGTCTCCGTGGGTGAAACCACTCAATTGAAGTTGAGCGTTCTCGGAATACTTCATGCGACTCCGAGTTTGCATATCTGCTTCGAAACCACGTTGCATATCGGTATGTGGTTACTAGTGGCGTGACTACGTTCCGCTTTGAAATCCTCGCGTTTAACATGCGGCGCGCGGTGTAGGCAGTGATCATGCCGATGCACAGCAAGATTCTGGCACCAGAAAAAAGAAATCATACAGATAAGCCCGCAAGACACGTACATCGCTTACAGAGCTCGATGCAAAGAAGGCATGGGTCCGAGCAGCATGGAAACTACACACGCATGTGTGTTTCTGATTTCATATATTTTATACGTAAATGAAAAAGAAAGCTCCAGCAGAACACGAGCATGGGTGTCTCCTGCCCTGAGGAGCACTGCGACGACACTCATCCTCGCAAATCGAGCAATAAATAGGCTATCCAATGACTAATCATCCTTGGAGCGAGGTTCCGACTGGTTTAAAGAGTCGTAGGCATTCTGAACACCATCCAACTGCTTCTTCATGGCAGCAATGTCGAGTTCTTTCTTCTGGATCTCAGCCTTCAAATCAGCCACCTCCTTCGTGTCGGAGTCAGCCACACTAGAACGGTAAGACTCCTCCTTAGCCACCAACTTGGCAAGAATGGACAAAACAGTGTTTAAAGACAAGCCCAAATAGAGCACGGCGCCACTGATGTACAAATTGCGCTGGGCGTAGAATTTGGAGGCAAGCTGTTCGGACAGCAATCCTCCTGGCAGGTGGTGGTGGTGGTGAGGGCTGTCGACGAAAGCCGTGAACTTCTGGAGCTTCTGCAAACAATCAATGAATTGAAGCACCATTAAGACCAGCGTGAATACCAAGCCAACCGTGAAGTTTGGCGTCAGTCTCAAGTACTGCCACGTATGGACAATACGGGAGCGGATGACGTGGGGTAAAGGCACAAGAAGAACGGTGAGAAGCGCCATCTGGCCCATAAGGAGCCCGAAAATAAGGGTCATTTGAATGCTCATGGTGACTGTGTGCGGTGTTCGCTATGGTGGAGAAAGAAGGGGTCTGGTTGAAGCCGTCAAAGGAGTCGGTCCGAAAGGCCCAGGGCCGCGGTAGGTGCCCAGACACCCGTGCCTCCTGCCGCGCGTGGCTGAGCAGGAGATTGCCTGACCGGGGCCAGTTGCACCCTTGGACAGTGGCTAATACACAAAATAGGTGATATCCGTGAACAGAACAAGATGTATATTGGTCTCGATCTACAAACCGGTCACCTTGCGTGCGTAGATGTACGAGGCCACACTAAACATGGTGATGGCCACGAGAATTCCGTAGAACCACGCCAACCCCTCGTACTCCTGTCCGGGCACTATGCAATTCATTCCCCACAATCCCGTCACCACATTGATCGGAAGAACAATGGTACCGAGAATGGTGACCTTGCCCAATATGTCGTTCGTGTCATTGTTCACCTTGGTCATATCAATGTTTAACTGCGCCAAATAGTTGGAGTGACTCCGGGCTAACAACTTCTCGTAATGATTGAGGGATTGCACCATAGTCACAATGTGGTCCTGGATATCTCCCAAGTACATGAGAATCTCTGTCCGCGAGGCTGACCGGTTACCGGTTTTCTGGCCATTACTATCTGCTGCAATAGTGCCGTTTTCACTGAACCGCTTACTGAACCGCTTGATCACATCAGCTTTGGAACCTAGCAAGCGCATGACCGACATGACCCTTTTGCGGCACTCACCAATCCGCCGCAACATGTCTCTCTTTCGACGCCAGGCCACTATTTTGGAAAGAGTCGAATTAGTGCTTGAAGACTTGGTGCTTCTGCTCTTGAAACTTCCAACTGACACAAAATCGCCACTCGAGCCCCTGTTCTTCCTGTTTCGAAGCATCAGTTGACCCAGAGGTGGAATCTCCACAACCGACTTCGAGCGCTGACGTCTGTAAAAGATGTCGCTAGCTTGATTGTGGAAGTTTCCGCCCCAATTAGTCATTCCGGCATCATCATCATCGTCCAGATCTGAATCCGAGTCCGTTGAGTCTCCCGAATGCATTTTCATAATCTCATCCTCGATATTATACACTTCCTGCTCGATACTGTCGATCATTGGAGCAAAGGAGTCCGTAATATCATCGATGAGGGCATAGCAGATCCAGTCCGTGGAAACAGTCAAGTGATCCTTGAGCATCCGTGCACGCCGCCTGACATTCACTGGGTGTGGTGTAGCTTTGAAATGAAAGGTCAACACACCGTGTTTGAAAATAATCATGTACATATTCAATGGACACAACTCACCACTGCGAATCTTTCTACCGCGGGACACTTTTGATGAAGTGCACAGCATTTTAGACACGCTTCGGTTGCCAACACTAGAGGAGTTCTTCAGGAACATCTGCTGCATCATCTTCCAGATTCCGTTCTGTTTCATGTCCGTGAAGCTAAAGCTTTCATCACCATACTCTTGCATCTTGCCGTTCTTCTTCTCATTTTCCATCGCACGTTGCTTGCGGCGTTCGTAGACGATGTCAAAAGAGGTGAAACAAATAAAATAGTATTGGCGGAACAACTCCACCTTTTCGCGAGTTTCGCCCAAGAAAATGTCCTCGGTGGTCAATGGGTGGAGGCCAAAAGTCTTAGAGAGGACTTTCATTTCCTCTTCTGTTGGATCAAGAATATCAAGCCAAAAAGGAGTGATTTTTTCCTGCTCTTTAGGAGGAATTGTTTCTGGCATAGGGGAGTCGTGACGCGATGCATTAATACTGCTGATTACTGAAGGGCCCGCCTCACCATCTAATTGGAGATTTGCGTTGATTGCAGGGGCTTCGCCGGCATGGATGGAAACATCGTCGATGTTGTCAGTGGGTGAGAATAGCTGAGAAAGCTTCTCGTGGATCTGATCCTCGCGCATGTTGCGCGGTTCGTTATCCGAGATTAAGCCAGAGAGTGTTGGGGAGTGGATCGTTCCGTCTATGTTCTCCCTAAAGTAGGTGAAGCGATAGATGGCATCGGATTTTTTGTTGTTCAGGTTGTTGAGAATGGTAGCCATCTGTTGCTCACTTTTTTCCCATGGCTGGATGGGCTTCGGACGCACCCGCAAGGACAGGCCAGTCAGACGCATGGATGTGGTCTCATCCACATGGACGGAATTGAGAAGCGGTGTCTCCTCGGTATGTGGCAGGAGATCATCGGCCATGGCAGACACTGGCATCATGCCAAGGGTGCTACGCTGGTGGTTGTCGGTGGTGGAAACTTTGCGGGCCACCGGATATTGGAAGTTCACGCCATTGGGCACCTCCTCCATGTCCTCTTTAAGGTCCTCGAACTCCTCCACTATGTAGTCTTGCAAGACAGACAAGTCGGGCCACTGGTGCTTGCTCTCGGGGATACCGCGGTCGCGCAAGCCGTCGTAGTAGTCTGGGAAGCACACATCGTCAAGAGAAGTCAGATCACTGGAATGGTCCAGGGACGGGTTCAGTTGGCCGAATTCCAACAGGTGGGTATCGCCACTGTGATCGCTGAAATGGTCAAAGTGTTCGTCAAAGCCGCCGTATGAGCTATGACGTCTGGCGTCCTGGTCAGACGCAAAAGCGTCCATAGTCAACGCTATAGGGGCGTGGCGATCCGACGACAGGTTTTGTTCCAAGAGCGTCTGAAGGTTTCGGTCGGTGAGAGGAAGGCGAGACGAGGAGTTGAGGCGCTGCGTGCGCAAAGGTGAAGTGCCGGTGGCATTAGCGCGGCCGTCAGGGGCGGTTTCTGAGTTGAGACGGGTCAACTTTTTGAGTCTGTTGCGTTTCTGCTTCGATTTCTTGCCCATTTTGGAGAGTAAAGGATAGTTGACGGCGTGTGATAGCGGTAAGCCGTGGTAGCAAACGAGTTTCATGCGCGCGCGGCCTGCGGGAGCTCGCATGTTGCATGCAGTGGCCCAGTGCGCACGCGATAAAAGGCTGCAAGGAGCCTCTGTGAGGTCCCCATTTGTAGCCACTTGGGGCAGTTTTTATGTTGTTGTTTTTCTATTTGAATGGCCCTTGATGGGGTGTAGCTGCCCGAAGACATGTAGGCATATTCCGTGAGCCAGCGCTGTTCGAACCTAGCAGACAGCCCTAGTTTGACTGGCCAAGTCAGCCTGTCCCTGTCAGACAAACACAACCCTAGACACTGCCAGAAATACTGGATCTTGGTCCTCTCTGGTCCAGCAATGAAGAGCAGGAATGAATCCTGACAAATACCATGGGTATAAACATACTCGAGCGCAAGAAGCTCCATGTTGTCGAGCGACTCTCAAGAAAATCGCAGCACGCCGAGCCAGCTAGGTCGCCTCCTGTCACATGAGTTCTGCCTATATAACGCCTCTTTCCCCTGCTGTTTAGCTCGAGAACTTTTCGAGGATACCGTTCGCAAAAAAGTAGGGAGGTGGCGCTTCACGCAAGCCTGGTTGTTCATGACGACCACTTTATTGACCCACTGAGTTGAAACAGGCATTGTGTGTGCCTAGACGAGTGTGGTTCATTCGATGGCTATTGTTACGCAAAACTGAGGTAGACAAGACTTGAATTCCAGGTTCAACCCAGTCTCAATGCCCATGGACGGCCAGGAAACTCGCAAGTAGTGCCCCCTCTTTCATTTATTCGATGTGCATCGAGAGCACTTCCCAGGAAATCTGGACCGAACGCAAAGAAAACTCATCATTGAAGGGAAGGAGAGGCCTCCTCCAAAGGACCATCTTGCTTGACAGCAGAGAGAGCCTGCTTGGAGTCGGATTTTGGGTCAGCTTTTTTACCGCCCAAACCCCGCAAGGCAGCCATTATGTCGTCACGTGAGTCAAGCAACGCTATCCAAGCGTCCTCCGAGAGCGAGATGCCCTTTTTTCCCGGCTTCTTCTCCTTGGTAACTTTATCCGTGTAGTACTCGCGGATATCCACGATGTTCTTGCCATTGAACTGGGTGACAGTGACCAGTTTCCTGGAGTCTAGATCGACCGAAAAGGCTTTAGGTTGAGGAGACATGGCGTTGGTAGTTAACTAGTGTGTTGCTAGGTGTGTTGTTTATAGTGTTTCCAAAATGAGCCCCTGTTGCGGAATTCTCGGGAAACAAACTCTGGTTGGAGTGGCGGGAAAATTGGTCGTTTGGAGGTTCGAAGGAAGGTGGTTTGAGCTCTGTTTGATGTGAGCCTCGAGGTTAGATGCAGTGCGCAACGAGTGGCTGCTCTCGAAAACTGCTGCATCACGACGCAGGGCTCCCTTTGCCATCATATATAAGGCAGCCTTCCGGCCCATGAACAGAATTTCGTGGGCTCGTTTCACAGCAGGCCGAGGAGGCTATTTAATGGAAATCAATGTAGCGGTGGCATAAATGGCCGGTTGCGAGGCTCTTTTCTAGCGAGCCACCAACAGAAGGACCTTGCTGAGCTCCAGTCGGCCTGGTTTTTGAGCAGCAAGCCATTAGATCTCAATCGACATCGGCGCAAGACAATTGTAAGGGGGAGTTGTCCTATTGGCGGAAGATTTCGAGAATACCATGAGTATTATGTGAAACTTTGACCTATATTGATCAGGGAGCCAAATTTGGCCATCGCCACTCAGAACACCAGCGGTGAGACTTCACGTACGACCAATTCTTGGGGATCTGCTTCCAGGTTTGGAGGAGCTCTGAATGTAAGAAGTGGGCGATTTGGAAGCGGCCCCTTCCAATTCCAATCAGGTGGGTCATCGCATGGAATCCTCTTGGGAAGCTTGTTTCAGCGCACCAGGCTCGGGCAGGTGGCGTTCTCGCATATCCAGGATGTTCATGATGGTATATCATGATCTCGACATGCTGCTTTCGTCGAACTCAAACTGCCCTTTTGGCAAGATGACAATCTGAACACACCAACTCTGATTATGTGCAGGACCGGTTGTGCAACCAGATAATTCGAGATATTCGGTGCTACAAGACTCGGGACCATTGGGTCTCGAACCCAGTATTCTTTGTTTATGTAGTGTATTAATGTATGAAATGGTAGAAGCAGGGTCAAATAAAAAAATAAAAAGCTTCTTACACATTCTTATTGTTACAAGTTCTCAGTTTTATTCGGTGTTAGCAAATGGGTGCGAAATCCCAGTAAAGACTCAACACTCAGTATAACAAAATCGAAACACAGCAGAGACTCAAGAAACACAACTTACTGAAGTACTGATTAGAGCTCCTTGTCAGTGTTATAATAAATTGATTCCAAACTTCGAAATAAAATGATAATCGAAACTATTAATAAACATCAAAACCGCAACCGCAATGTTAAAAGCACCACCACCAACAGTACCTTACACTGTTTCGGTAAGAGGATGCTCCATACCAACGCCGAAGCTGATCCATCCTCTATACGAAACAGACATGCCTGCGTGCAACATGACCCTTCCCAACCAAGCCCTTCAAGCTATTTTTGATCATGCTTCAGTTGGAATAAATCATAAACAGGCAGTCTTGTGACGCCCGTTCAATAGTAATAGCACATGATAGTATCTGACGGTGGCCGATTCCCATCCTATGCGTTGGATCATGGATCATGGAGCTTTCAAACGTGAAGTCTCTATGCCTTTGATCCAAGAGCCGCATGATAATAGGAGCGAGTGTGAGACCATGTCAGTGATGGAATAACGTTGCACTCTTGGTGCTTTAAGTGTCGGAACTTGCAGATTGAACAGTGTACTGTAGCCTCACGAAACTACGGCCGTGTGAATTCGATTGATTGGATAACAACAAGAAAATGGCAATTGGTTGTAGTGTTCACCACACTTACCAGGCGTCAAGTTCAATCACTCTTTAGCACAGGTGCACCCATTTACTTCAGCGTTTGTCACTCTTTTTGCTTTGATGGGATCGCCGAGTTCGATTAGCCCGAGTTAAGATGTGGTGACGCGTTCAACCATTGCTCCATTGACCATCAATGAAACTTTTGACGATGGGTGTATTTTGGAGAACTATGAATAAAATTCTATTGCAAACGATCTAGCCTGCTATCCGGACACTGAAGACAATACGAACTGGGCCTCTTCTACAACACTTACGGCTTTGAACTCGGACATCGTCGGTGCAAGAGTATCTTATAGCCTTTCAATCCGACTGTCATACACGAACGCTCTGCCTCGGCCGATGCTCTCTACAGCCACCGAGGAGTTGGCTCTATGTCCAGTTGGGCAAATTTTTATTTGAGTGATGAGCGTAACTACAACCGGGGTTTGAGCTGTCAACAGTACCATCAAAGCTAGCTCGCATGACACAGCAGAGCTTCGGTATCTTTGCGGGTGCACAAAGCCACAAGATAAGAGAACGGGCGCCGAGGCCAGTGTGAAAAGCCAGCGAGCGTCCAAGAGCCCTCCACGGCAAAACAGCAGCCCAAGTTGCCGCAGCACCTAGCAGACGATTCAACCATCGTGGGAACCACTGCTGTTCTCCTCACGTCCGCTGGGCCAGGTCTCGTTCATGTGTCCGCCCAAGTCCAGCTGGAACTGCAGCCACTTCGGCTCATCCTGCGCCTGGTTCAACTTGACATCAGTGTAACTCTTGAGCGCAGAGACCAACTCCTCAACGGACGACACACCCAACACAACGGACAACCGGCGGTCCCACTTCAACTGGCCGTTGTCCTCGGTGGCGTCGGTGAACAAGGTGCGGCGCAAAGCATAGCGTGTGGCCAACTCGGCAAGCTCCACTCCCTGATCCTTGAGCTTTTCCGCAGCCAGGTCCACGCTGGCCTTGAGCCCAGCATCGGCCGGATGGAAGTCGTGCGTCTTGGCCGACCGAAGCATCGACATGCTGAGAATCGACCCATTCAACAACTTGCGCACACCGGCGTCCTGGAAGAACTGCTCCTCCACGTCAAACAACTTGGTGTTCTGAAGACACCCATTGCAGTAGGACAACACGCAGTCCAACGGGCCGATCTCCGCAAAGTACCGGTCGTTGCAGTTTTTTGCCACCTTCAAGAGAAAGTCCACGGGAAACCCGGAGATACCGATGTTGCGCACAATGCCCTCGTCTTTCAACTGGCGCAATTCCTTGAGTGCCTCGTACACGTCGGCCTCGGCAACAAACTCCACGTCATGCATGTACACCACGTCCAAGTAGGACGCATGGAGTCGCTGGATCGACCGCAACACAGACTTGCGCACGGCCATCCGGGAGTAATCAAACTCGTTTTCCCTGATCCGCCCGGCCTTGGTGCAAATGAGGTATGACTCGCGCGGCCAGTCCTTGGTTATTTTTTGGAGTGCCGATCCAATCAACTCCTCGGAGTGTCCGTAGTATGGCGAGGTGTCCAACGCAACGAGTCCCTTTTCGAAGGCAAAACTGAGGATCTCCTGGATGGGGAGCTTCTCGGGGTTGTCTGAGTACTGTGTGTTGAACACTGCTCCGCCGATGACAAGAGGCGGAAGCTGTTCGAGAGTGTAAGGTGGCCTATGGGGCTGCACGAAATCCTGGTCGGCCATGGTAGCGGGTGGGATTTGGAAACGGGCGGTGGCAATGATGGTGTTGGTGGTGTTCCAGGAGGGTGTCACAGGGGTTTCAAAGATGTAGCGGTTGTGTTTGGCTTCACCAGTGACTCAGTGGCGTTTCAGAGGCGTTTCAAGGGTGCTGTCTAGTGCTGCTCTTACGCTTCTGCAAGCTGCTCCTGCTCCTACCAGCCCTCCGCTATGCCTTGCTCTGGCGTCCATCCTGCACAATGCCCGCACATATCATGCTACATAGATCTTGGTCTCGTTTATATTCATTACTGCCGGTGGGCCTATATACAGACGCTGGACATGAGGCCCTTGGATTGCTGGAAATCCGCCCCAGGGGACGTTAAAAGACGGCATCGCCCTCGACTAAATAGTTGTAAGGGGCCAAGCCGACCGTGCCTCTCGAGGCACCGCTGTTGTCGCCAAGCTCGCATACATACCAGTTGTCCGGCTGCTTGTGGATAATGTACAATTGGCAACCCTTCTGGAAAGAAAGCTCGCCTTTCTCCCGCGAACGGTAGCTGTGCTTGGCAACAGCCTTGGTCACGTAAGCGTGGCCTGCCACGGGCGTCACCTTGTCGACAATTGCCCGTAGGTTATTGTAAGACTTTGTGGGCGACTGCAGGAGGGAGCGGGCCTGCTTTTCTTCCTCTGGGCGTTTGCGAACCACAGTTTGCAACAGGTCGCCATCAAGGAACACCAGAGAGCTGGTCAGTGTTGGTGTAGCATCGTCTGTTACAGCGTATCGCTGGCCAGCCTGATGATGAGCTGCGTGGCGGCGAGGATCCAACTGCAGCTGAGGGTCAAGGGCACCTTTACCAAAGTAGCCCGAGTGGCGGCGCGGCTCTTGAGTCACAGCAGGTTTGGAGGCAGCAGGCTGGAAGCTGAGCCTGTTACGCGCCGGGCTGTCGAACTTGAGCGATGCATAGCGGGTGGCCGTCTCGTTGGCGTCATCCACAAAGTCCGACGGTGGCAAGTGTGCGGCGTAGCTGATGTCGGCAGCAGGGTGGTTGCCGGCACGCAGAGAGTCCTTGACAGCGGTGTTGGCGGTGTTGGCGGTGTTGGCAGTGTTAGCGGCCCGGACCGAGCGGCGGAACTTGGCGATGTCACCATCGCCGCCGGCGTTCAAGTCCTGCAACGCCTGGGCAATGAAATCGATGGAAAAATCCTTGGTGATGGGCACACTGGGCTTGGTGACTGGCGCCAACAGGCCGTCCACAGACGCAAGCATCTCCAGGAAGTCCCGCAGGCGGCGGTTGATTTCCTTCTGGACCGTGGCAGCAGTCTTCACGCGAGGCGAAGCCCAGCTCCGGCCCGTGTGCGACGAGTAGTTGGTGGGGTTGGAGTAGTCCGACAGGCCGTTGGAGTTCTTGAGGCGCTCGTGCTGGTCAAACACGTCGTTCTTGTCGTCGGCGCCAGACGTGGCGCTGCTCACGTGAGAGGGCAGCTTCTGGAGCTTGTTGGGCGGCACGAGGCCCGACGGCTGCAGGGCTTCCGTCTGTAGCGGCAGGCCGTGCTGATCCAGGCGCGCAGCATGGCGGGCCCGGGCGGGCAGGCCGTCCGGAGGAAGGAAGTTGGACTCAAGCTGGGCCTGCGCCTGCGCGGGAGGGAAGTTTGGCGAGATCTTGGCTTGCACGGGCGCCGGCGGCAAGTCCGAGGCCGGCGAGGCCGGCGTGCGGATGGGCGGGAGCGTCTTGTTCAAGTGGGTGGGCAGCCGGTCGGCGTGCGAGGCCGGGCGCAAGCCCGACTGGGTGGAGTGGGTGCGGGACAAGATGGCCGAGAAGTCCGGGTCCTGGAACAGCGCCTGGCGGACGGGCGCGGCAGCCGCATCGTCGTCGTCAAGGCCGTCCATGAACTCGACAAACTGCGGGGCCGCGTAGATCAGAGCGCCCGTGCCGTAGCACTCGGCGTAGTCGTAGGCGTCGGCCGGGGCCGCGACCTTGGCAAACAGCAGGCGGGCCACGTCGATGGACAGGTCCCAGTCCACACACAAGGTGGCCACATGGTTGCAGTAGGAGAACATGTTCAACTTGCAGATCTGCACACGCTCGATCTCCAACTGGTAGATGTTCAGCAAGGCAATGGCCCAGTCGGTGACCCAGATGTCGGCGATCTGGGCGTTGCTGGCCACGGCCGCAAGGTACGCCGAGCGCAACGGCTGGTGCTGCGCACGCAACTTGGCCAACTTGGCCATGTTGCGGTCCAACTCCTTGCCGCCCGTGGTCTGGCAGAGAAGCGTCTGTGTCTTGATCTGCCCGCAGTTCTGGCGGTACTTCTCCTTGCTCTGCACCAACACCTTCTCCAGGTCGTGCTTGCGGGCCCACACCTTGGCCATGTGGCTGTCAATCTTGCCGGCGTTCTTGGCGTACATCTGGCGGAAGTTGAGGAGCTTGGCGTGGTTCTGTGTCTGCGTGGTGGCGACGAGTTTGTCGGCCTGGGCGGCCATCCGCTGGCTCTGGGCCGTGAGCTCGTCTAGCGCCACCTTGAGCGTGCCGGTTTCGGCCGACCCGAGCGCCATGTTGCTGCAGAGCTTGGCCACGCGCCGGTTGTGGTCGGCCTCGAGCTGCGCCTTTTCCTTGAGGAACGTGAGCAACTCGTCGAGCGTGTGGAGGGAGTGTTTGATGCGTAGCTGGACTGCTCGGAAGCCGGCGTCGCCGGGGCCCCAGAACGAGTTGATGAACAGGCGTTTGTGGGGGCTGGCGTGGTCTTTGCGGGCGGAGCGGTCGGCGGGCGGCACACTGGACTCGCGGTGGCCCAGGCGCTGGGGTTCGATGGTGGAAGAAGAGGTCATGGTGGGCCTCCGGACAGGGGGCGGTGCAGGATGTTTGGGGCCCAGGGGAAAAAAGGCGGGGAGGGGGTGAGTGGGGCGTAGTGCCGGTGGGGAGGGGTGCTGTGGTGGTGGTGTGCGGTGGCACGGGGTGTGGAGGATACTGGAGTAAGGATGGTGTTTTGGTATGGGTTAAGTAGAGTGGGTTGTGGTAAGAGAAGGCTTGTTTACATCCGTGCTGGATTGGGCAATAGTATGTTCTGCGCCGGGCCTGCAGTGAATGCCGCGTGCTGTGCAGGTCCGCCGTTAGGTCAGCGCTGGTGCCTGAGGGGACGTGTGTGTAGGGGGATGGGGAGTTTGACAGGAGGCTTTTGGGTGAGGTGGGTGGTGGATGGGTGGTTGTTGGGAGTGGTTGGGGTGTCTCAGCCGTGTTTCAGCTCGGTTTCCAGGGCGTCACCAGGGTGTTTCAGCAGTGTTTCAGCAGTGTTTCAGCAGTGTTTCAGCAGTGTTTCAGCAGTGTTTCAGCAATGCTCCACCGTTGTTTTAGTGTTTCAGCAATGCTCCACCGTTGTTTTAGTGTTTCAGCAGTGCTCCACCGTTGTTCCAGAGTTGCACGGCTCCAGTGGCACTGCCTCAGCAATGCTCACCATCCTTCGCACCCCTCTCTTGCCTCCCAGCCCACCACGTCAACTGGTCGCACCCGCCGCTCATCGTGGTTGTGCAGCTCACCGCGCGAGAGCGACACTAATTTACGGTCGCTAAAACTGCGTCCGGCTCCTCCGAGTGCGACTTCACACCTCGACTCCTCCAGGTGACCCCCTACCGCCGTCCACCGCCCAGCCAAAAAACCAGACCCTCGGCCGACCCCCCCCCCCCCCCCCCCCCCCCCCCCCCCCC